>ASRE01008577.1:0-12149 GCA_000412615.1 Pecoramyces ruminantium
TAATTAAAATTCTAATATATGATAATTATAATAATAATATTTTTGTTTATTTATTATTATTTTCTTACCCATAATTATTATAAAATTTCAAATTAATAATTAAAATTAACATATATAATAAAAATAAAAATTCATTGAATTTTTATTATTACATTTTGTATGTGAATATTTTTTTAATCAATTCAAAAAAATATATATATAATTTTTATTTAATAAAAACTATTAATAATTAATTAATATTCAATATTAATACCAAATAAACTTTAAAAATGTTTATATTTAATTTATTATTTATTTAATATATTTATTTATTTACTACAAAAAATCACATTTTATAATATTTTATAATTTTCGTAAATTGATTTTTTTTTTTTTTTTTTTGTATTATTTATGGATAAAAATTAAATATCAACCAATCATATTAATATAATTTTTACATATTTGTTAATAAAATAATTATTAATTACTATTATTTTAAAATATTACATATTTTACCCACTTAAAAATAATATAATTATATATTGAAGATTTAAAGAAGGTACTATATTAGAATGATTTTAATTAACAAAATTATATTATATATATATATAATTATTTTTAATTTTATATTATTATTACAATTTCCGAAATAATTCAAAAAAATAAATAAAAATTTAAAAAAAAGAATAATAAATATTTAAATTTCTTAATAAAATAGTGATTATACGAATTTCTAATAATAAATTAAATTAATAAATTAAATTTGTTTATAAAATTTTATTAATTAATAAAAAGATGAATTTTGTAAGAAATCAAATGCCACCACCACCAAATCCACAACGTGGACAACAACCTTCTGTCAATCTTCAAATGGCTGAACAAGGTAAATAACTTTGTTTAAATAATTTTTAATATTAAATATTAATATAATGCAAAATTTAACTAATTATTTTATTTAATTTATATATTATATATATTTCTTTTAAAATAATAAAATAAAATAAAAATAAAATAAAAAAGAACTTGATATGATTACTACATTATTTAATAAGTAAAATATATAAATATACATAATTATTATATTTATGAAATAGAAATCGATATTTTTTTTTTAGTTCCAATAAAACAATAATAATTTATATGTATAATTTATATTATATATTTGTATAAAAATATTATTGCTTATATATTTATTATAATAATATTATAAAAGTATACTTGATTCATGTCATAAAAAATGCATTCAAACTAACTACTCTGAAGGTGATTTAAACAAGGGTGAACAAGTCTGTATCGATCGTTGTGTTGCTAAATATTTCGATGTAAATACTAAAGTTGGTTTACAATTACAAAAAATGGAAAAGGTCACTGCTAGAAAGTAGATTCAATAGAAATATAAACAAACAAACAGGAATAAAAATCAAAAAAAAATAAAAATAAACAATATACGATAAAACATTTTATTTTTCATTATAATAATCATATAAAATAATAATTTATTTTAATAAATGAATATATATTTTTTGCAACATAATTTTATAACAATTTTTTGGGAAAAATAAAATTTTAAAATGATTTCAAAAAATAATAATAATAAAAAACATATATTATTATATTTATTAAATAGAATATCTATTTTTTCTTTTTTTCTTATCAGTTGAAGAGTAATAGATATAAAAATAGGTTTAAATAAATAAAAAAAAAATCAATAAAATTAATATTTAAAAGTATTATATACAATAAGTATTGTTTTTGAATTTTTTGAAATTATTTTAAAATAAAATATATATTATCTAAAATAATCATTCTTTTAAAGCATTTAATAAACATCAAAATTATTGTTAAAAATATTATCAAATAAATGAATTTTGTTAAATGAATATTGTTAAGATATAATAATTGAATATGAAAAATATATATATATATATATATATATTTTAAATGTTAATATTGATGGTTAGGTCAATTTTTAGCATGATTTTTATTTTTTTAATATCAATTTTATGTAATGATTGTACCACTTTAATACTTTTTTTTTTATAAAAAAAAATTATATTGTATCTGTTGTGGCTTGATAAATATCATAGTTTTAAATTTATCTTTAAATTCTTCAAAAATTTTTATATCTAAATTATTTAATATTGAATTAATTAATTTTAAGGTATATTTATATATTTCTGAGATTAATAATTTAATTTAATTACATAAACTTTAAATTTTAAATAAACAATTTTTTTTTCTTTTTTGTTTTTTTATTGTATGAAAGGATATTATTATCATATTTAAAAACTATTGTTATACAATTAATTGCATTAAAAAAACGATATATAATATATTAATATATAATTAAAATTATCTTATTAAAATGGCATTTAATTTATTAAATAATATTTTAAATGAATCATTGATTTCAACAAAACAAATATCAAACGCCTGTGTTATTGGAATTACTGAATTAAAAGTTAAAGCAAGAACTCCAAATTTATCTGTATATATTAGTACATATAATATCATATTTATTAATAATGTTTAAATTTAAAATAGTAAAATATAAAAGTAGTTATAATATAAAATCATTAAAGATAATGTAATATTATTTTAAATATAATTAGATAAAATCAGAAGAAATAAGTACAATAAAAGGTGCTTTTGATGATCCAAAAACAGTTAGAGAAGAAGGAAATAAAATAACCTTAATGAATGTTCAATATACAGCTGTTAGAGCTGATAGTCGTTCGTTATATGCAAAAAATGTAACAATTTATATCGCAATTATTCAATACTTTTTTTTTTTTTTTTTTTTTATAACATATTTATATATTTTATTTTATTAATATTAATAAAGGAAACCAAAGGAGGTCTGCTTGTAGTTAAAACAAAAATATATTATATTCTTGCAACATATAATAAACAACAACAGCCTGGAATCGCGGTTGAGGCGATTGAAAGATTGGGTATTTAATTAACAATTTAATAAATTATTTAATAAAATGATATTTAAATTAAAAAGTATTAATAAAAAAATTTTTTTTTTTTTTTTTTAAACTTATTTTTAATTAGCAACATATTTTAGAAGTAAAAATCAATAGCAAAGGATTTTCGATAAATTATACAAATATATTTTAATCAATAAAATAATATACCAAGAAATTAACTTGAGCATAATTTAAATATAATTAATAATTTATACATTAATATGATTAATTATTGTTAAATATAAATTCAAAATGTTTATACCCTATTTATAATAATCATTTCTCTTTTTTATTAAATAAATTAATAAAATAATAATAATAATAATAATAATAATAATCATAATAATAATAATAATAATAATAATAATAATAATAATAATTAAAAACAATAATATCATTTAATTAAAAATTGTTAAATATTCTTCTTAAATAATTCAATTCTCAATAATAATTAATTATATTATTATTAATTCTATTATATATATATATATATATTAAATTAACAATTTATTTTATAATAAATATTACTTCAATTTTTCACCATCATTTTAAAAAATAAATTATATTATTATATATTATAATACCATTAATATTTTTTTTTTTTTTTTTTTTTATTATTATTATTATTTTTTATTATAATTTAATAAAATTTTTTTTAAATATATTGAAAAACTAAATAATATGAAAATATAATTAAAAATATATATCACTTCCATAATCTAAAAATCAAAATAATTTCTAAATGATTCTAAATCTCTTGCATCAACCCTTTCTAATAAATCTTTTCTTCCTAATGTAATTAAAGCTGTTCGTAATGTTTCCCAAACTGATGTTGAATTAGCATCTGGTCCATCACCAATACCTTCACCATAAAAGTCGTTATTACCAGATTGAATTGATAATGCACCTAGTAAATGTTCAACAGCCTCTTTGACTTCATTAATATTCATACAACTAATTGCTAAATTATATCTAGCTCTAATATATGAAGGATTAATTTCCAAAGCATGGAAATAAGCCTCAATAGCTTTTTGTGGTTCATTATTATTAGCTAACATAGCACCAAGTCTATTATATAAAATATGATCCTAATAAAAATAAAAAAATAATATTAAAACAAATAAATAAAATATATTTAATTATTATATTATATTGAATATTATAAAAAAAAAAAAAAAAAAAAAAAAAAAAAAAAAAAAAAAAAATTTTCTTTTTTGAAAATTACCATTGGTCTTTTAGTAATAGCAGCTTCAAAACAATCAATTGCTTTATCATATTCACCAGATAAGTTAAATAATAAACCAAGACCAATTTGAACATCAGGATCTAAATCAGCTCCTGGCTTAAATCTTGCACATTCTAATAATAAATCCGTAAGGAATTTATGACGATCAGCTGAATGAGACATAAACATTGGATATTTATTTAATAAATGATTATATTTATCACTATTAAGAATCCAAGATTCTAAAGAATCGTATGCATTTTCAATATATTCTTCATTAGAATACGAAATTGCTAACGATAACCATGCATCCAATAATTTTGGATTTAGTTCTGTAGCTTTTTTTAATGCAGAAATAGCTTGTGGTTCTCTTTCGTTTTCTTGTTGACGATTACCAAGTTGTAACCAAGCATTGGCATTTTTTGAATCTGTTTGTACAATTGCTTCAAAAGCTAATATAGATTCTACTAAATTATTAAAACTCAATGCTTCTTCCAATGTTGGGATAGTATTATTTAATATAAATGGATTATTTTTTTGGAATATATAATCACTATAAAGATTTTCGGAAGCACGAAGACTTGTTTCTGATTGATCAGTTGTATCAATACCTGCCCATTCTTTATTTTTAGAATCTATATCAATATCCTTAATATTATTTTGGTAATCACGTACCCAATCTTCTAAAGTATAATGTCTTTCTTCTACAACCTCATCGAAATTTTCAAGAACTTCTTCATCAGTATCTTGACCTATTTGAGAATCTTGATACTGTGTAGAAGTTGAAGCAACTTCACTATTAATATCTAATCTATCTCTCATGAGATTACTTAATTCAGCAACGGGTATATTGTTATTTAAATTTTGTTGTTGGAAATAGCTAGATTCAGCTAAATTAATAGAGGCATTATCATATGTACTGTTATTTAAATATTTTTTAGTTTCTTCTTTTCCTTTACCTTTACTCTTTGAAGCATGCTCTTCTTCTTGTTTAGCTTTTGCTAATTCCGCTTCTTTTTCCTTTCTAATTTCTTCAGCAACATATTGTTGATAACTATCACCCCACATAACTGGTTCCTCTGGTTCACCATCTCCCATATAATAATTTGCCCATTCAGCTTCTTCGTATCCAGCATAATTTTCTTCCCAAACTTCTGCTGGTGAAGGCATTTCAAAGTTTTCATCTTGATCATCTTCACTAACTGTTTGATTTGGATCACCAAATCTTGAATGATCATATGTCGCTGGAGGATGATCATAAACATTTTCATTATACTTAATTGAAGATGCTTGTTGTTGTTGTTGGTATTGAATATTTGCTTGAGCCTCTTGAGCCTCTTGTTGAACCTCTTGTTGTGACTGTTCTTGAATATGCTTTTCCATTTCTTCTTCCTTAGTATTAATATTCATTTCATGTAATTCATCCATTTTTTCTTTATGCATAGCATTTAATTTTTCAGTTAATTCAACTGGATCAATATTTAATTCATTATTCTGAATTTCTATTGTTTCCTCTTTATTTTCATTTTCATTTATATTTTGTTCAATATTAGTTTGGGTATTATTTATATTAAATATTTCTTCTTTAATATGTGATGTAGTAAATGGTTGATTTTGAGGTTGCATTGAAATACTAGCACTAGGCACTTCATCCAATGGACCCAATGATGGTTCATGTTCTTTCAAAACAGAAGACGAAGTCTGTTTATTTTCTTCACTTTTGGTAACGACTTCATCTTTTGAAACTACTTTATTTTCTTTAATTGTAACTTCATGATCTCTAATTTGTTTCATAAAATCCATAAATTTTGAATCTTTAAATTTCGGATTATTTGAATATTGAACAGAATCTAAAACCAATCTAGCAGCTTCAGCTAAATCTTCATCATCTTCTTCAGTAAATTCTTGTTGCTTTGAAAATTCATCAACCCATTTTTCGGCTTCTTCTTGTATATGATCTGAAGTGGTTGTTTTTGTTTCGTTATTAGCAATTACTATTATAAATCCAACAAATATTTAAAAAATTAAGTATAATTAAAAAATATAATTAATATATATTTAAATTAGAATCATTAATCATCTATAAATATTTTTATTTTTAATTTATATATATATTGTTTTTATTCTTTATTTTAAATTTAAATATATATATATATAATATATTTAATATTACATTTTGCATTTTCAAATGCTTCATCTAATTCCTGTTTATTAATATTTTCCTGCTTATTAGTATTTACATCATTGCTTATTATAGGAGCGTATGGTGTTTGAAATTGAAATTGAGGAATTGGATTTTGATAAATTACTTTTTTAATAAAATAATAATTATATAATGTTAAAATAAATATGATAATTTTTAGTATACTTTGTATTTGAAATATATCAAATAAAAAAAAAAAAATAATAATAAAATTTAATACAAACATGGAGTATTGAGATTGTTAAATGGTTGTAATTGTGGTTGTGGTGTTTGTATTTGATTAAATTCTTTGATAAAATTTATATTATTTGTTTCATTCATAAAATCATTCGCCCAATTATCCATTTTATTAGCAACTGGTTTATGAGTTTCAACTGTTGGTGGTTTTGCATTACTAACCATCATATTTGGTACAGTTGGTGCAGGTACAGGTGCCATTAAATTATTTAATTCATTATAAAAATTTTGAAATTGAAAAGAATCATGTATTTCAGGCATAGTACTTCCATTATTAAAAAAATTATCTACAGTCTAAAAATAAATAATCATTAATATTTAATATCTAATTTTTTTAAAAAAAAATTTATTTTTAAATTATTTATTTGCATAATTATTATATAAAAAAAAATAAAAATAAAAATAAAAATAAAAAATAATGAAATCTAATTTTAAATTTGAATTTTAAAAATTTACATTTAATAATAATAATAATAATAATAATATGTATATATTTATTAAAATAACAATAAAGATACTAAAATAATATGTATAAAAATAATATTTTTATTACTTTATGTTGTTCAGAATTAATTACAGTTGCTTGATTAGGAGGTAAAAAATTCTGTTAAAAAATTATAAATTTAAATTAATTTATTAAAATATATTAAAATTTTATATTTGATATATTTAAAATTTGCATACCATTCCCTGTTCAGGAAATTTCCCCTTAAAAATTATTAAATTTTTTGAAAAATTCATTTGATATATTAGTGAAATGTTTTAAATAAAATAATAATTTTTAATATTTTACCTTACGAAGAGAACCATCTTTATCCAATTGATTAACTAATTGCATGGTTGGATTTATACCAGCACATGCTGAATTGGATCCAACAAAATCTTGAAATCCAGACATTTTTTTAAAAAAAAAAACAAAAATTTAAATTAAACTAAAAAATGATAAAATTGAAATAAATAATTAAGATATTGAAAGAACAAAATAGATATGAAATTATTGATATTGACTATTTTTTAGAAAAAAAATATATATATATATAATTATATCTTTTGTGTTTTTATTATTTTATTAATTTATTTTTTATATTATTTTTTCAATACTGCAATTCTAGGTTCTTTAAAATTTTTCATTTCATTTTTAATAAATTTTTTTTAAAAGAAATATATTTTTAATTTTTTATTATAATAATTATGTTAAATTATACATATAATGTTAATAACGTTAATAATGTAATTACTTTATTATTTCTAATTCATTAATTATTATTTTTATTATTAACCTATTCTCTCTTTTCTCCCTGATCTTTTCATTTAAACTTCAAAAAAATATTAAATAATAAAATAAAAATTAAGAAAATTAAAAACTTTTATAATCGATATTTATATAATATATATAATATATTTTTTATTATTTTAAAATTTATTTTTTAATATATTACAAATATATTAATTTATAATTCACAATAAAAAAAAATTTATATTTAATAATAAATGTTGAAAATTTTTTTTCTTCATTCTTTTTAATGTAATTATTCTTCCATATATACAAACATACATTTAATTTCCAAAAAATATAAAATATATTATAATTTACTATAATATATATCAATATGCATATTCAATATATATTAAAATTTTTTAACTTTCTATTTTTATGTTGCACATTAAATTTTTTTAAAAAAATATATATATATTATTAATTTATTATATATTATAGAATATATTATGAATAAATGTGTATTGATTTTTTAAATTAAATCTATGTTAATAATAATAATAATAAAGGTTATTTTAAATTTATTTGTTAATAGTAAATAATTAAAGTTAACTTAATCTATTATTTTGTATATAAATTTATTTTTTTATTATTAAATTTTTTTTGTATTTAATCCTTTTTTTTTTAAAATATAATATTTATATCTTTGCATAAAAATTTTAAATGAATATAATTAAAAGATATAATAAATATATATTTAAAAAAATTAATATTTTAAAGTATTTATATTATTAATATTAAAAAAAAAAAAAGTAATAATAATAATAATTAATAATAATTATAATTGTAATAATATAAAATATAACTTTTTATAAATAAAATAAAAATTATATTTGTTGAAATAATATTTTTATTTTAAATATTTAAATAAATATTATAAATCAATCTTTAACCAATCTATATCCAATCAATATCCCAATAACATATAACAATATTTGTTATTTAATATTTTTATTTTTTTTTTTAAATTGATATTAACATTATAAAATAAAATAAATATAAAATTTCTTTTTAAAACAATATTTTAAAATACATAAAAAGTTAATAATCAAAATTTATATTATATAATTAATACTTTCAATTTATTATTATTATTATTAATGTAACGTTAATGCATTGTTAGGTTATTATTTTTTTTAATAAAACTTAATAAATAAAAATTCTTTAATAACTATTTATAATTTCATATATATCTAAACTACTTCAAAATTATTTAAATTAATAAATGATATTTTTATTTTAATTTTTATTTTTATTATTATTTTTATTTTATATTATTTTATAATTATTTTTTTTCATTTCAAATAATAATAAAAATATAAAAAATATTAATATTTTTTTTTTTTTTTTTTTTTTTTTTTATTAATTTTTAAAAAGTTTATTTATATATAAATTTTTTTGATATGATTGGTTAAAATTAATAATTATTTTGAAATTTATTTTTTTTTTTTTTTTTAAAAATTTTTTTATATAATATAATATTATAATACTATAAGTGAATAATTTAAATAATTGTTTTATATGTATATAAAATAAAATAATTATATTTTAAAATTCATTTTAATAGATTAATAGAATGTAAATATATTTATATAAATATTATTATATTTTTTATATTTTAATTTTTATTAATTTTCTTAATATATATATTTGAATTTATATTTCATTTATTATATTAATATAAAGTAATTTAATATTATAATCAATAATATAAATGGCCGAAAGTCTATATGAAATACCGGTTAAAGATGAATTTGTTCAACAAATTTTAGATAAACCAGAAAAATTTATAGTTCCAGATAGTGACCTTGAAAAAAGATTATTAGGAATTACAAAAAATTTATTTGATTATGGTATTAATAATAAATTATTAAGGAATAACATATAATTTTATTTAATATCAAACAATATATAAAATAATTGATAAATAAATCTAATTTATATTAATTAATTTTTATTATTTTATAAATATATATATATATATATCATGTTTTATAATATTACATAAATATCATATTTAATTAATTAAAATAATTTTAATTTATGAATATTAAACAAATGGAAATTTAAATATATATATATATATATATATATATAAACATTTACAATATACAATAATTTTAATAATTTTAATATATATTTTCAGGAATCAAAAATGAAAACAATTCATCATGTCCACTTGAAGAATTATATATTGAAGGATTTGATAATGACCAAATTTGGGAAGAAATACAACTTCAAAATGTTCCTTTAATTGAACAATTTAATGAAATTTCAAATGATATTATAGAAAATGATTTACAAATGTCTGAAGATGAAGATGAAACAAATGATGAAGAATATGAATTAAAAAGTAATGAAGATGAAATTAATGAAGATGAAGAGAATGATGAAGAGATGGAAAATGTAGATGAAGAAAATGAAATTGAAGATGAAAATGAAGAAGAAGAAGAAGAAGAAGAAAATATTGAAAATATACAGGAAGCTGAAGATTTTAGTGATGAAGATTTAAATAATAAAGGAAAATCCTCAAATTTAAATAGAAAATTTAAGAAAACTGTTGTAGATGACCAATTTTTCTCATTAAGAGAAATGGAAGCTTTTGCAGAAGAATTTGAAAGAAAAGATATTTTACGTAGTAGAAGATTTAATAAAGAAGAAAATGGTGAAGATGAAGATGAAAATGATGAAGGAATGGCTGATGAAGATTATGAATATATGAATTTTGATCAAGGTAAATTAATTTAACAACAGTAACAACAACAATAATAATAATAGTAATAATTATAGTAATACTATGATAATACTAATAATAATATTAATTATAATAATAATAATAATAATAATAATAATAATAATAATAATAATAATAATAATAATAATAATAATAAAATATTCTTGTATTAAAATGATATATACATTTATGTTTAAAAATTATTTAAAAGATTTTGATGATGAAGATGATGATATGGAAATTAGATATGAAGATTTCTTTGCACCTCCAGAAGAGTATGAAAAAAATAAAGGAAAAAATAAAGAAGTAGATCAAGATGAAATGAAAGATAAAGATAATAATATGGAAGAAGAAGAAGAAGAGGAAGAAGAAGATAACGATGATGAAGAAGAAAGAGAAGAAGATCTTGATGATGATGGTTTTCCAAATTTACATGAAAATGATGAAGAAGAAGAAAATGGTGATGATACTTTAGTTAATGAAAATGATGAAGAAAATGAAGAAGAAGAAGATGATGATGATGACGATGACGATGAAGATGATGGTCAAAATTTAACAACAAAAATTAGTAATTTATTTAGTGAAGATAATGATGATGAAGAAGGTGAAGGAGAAGTTTTATCTACATTCGAAAAAAGTCAAAAGAAAATGCAAGAAACTATTGAAAAATTAGAAGAAGAAGCTATTGCTGATAAGCATTGGGCATTAAAGGGTGAAATTTCATCTAAAGGAAGACCTCTTAATAGTTTATTAGAAGAAGATTTAGAAGTTGAACATGCTTCAAAACCAGTACCAGTTATTACTGAAGAAGTTACCCAAACTTTAGAAGATATGATTCGTCAAAGAATTTTAGATAATTTATTTGATGATGTTGAAAGAAAAATTGATATTAATACATTAAAACCAAAATATGATCCAAATAAGCAATTTGAATTATTTGAGGAACAGAAGAAGCAATCATTATCTGAAGTATATGAAAATGAATATCTCAGACAAACAGCTGGTGATCATCAAAGTGAAAAGGAAATAGAATTAGAAAAACGTCATCAAGAAATTGATGAACTTTTTAAGAAATTATGTCAAAACTTAGATGCTTTAAGTAACTGGCATTATGCTCCAAAACCAGCAAAGATGGAAATGACTGTTGTTAGTAATGTTCCATCCATTCAAATGGAAGAAGTACTTCCAATTCATGAATCTGAAAATACTCTATTGGCTCCAGAAGAAGCCTATGAAAAGCCAAAGACTGATGTTAAGGGTGAAACCGAAATTGATAGTAATGAAAAGAAGAGACAAAGAGCTAGAAGAAGAAAGATTAAGAAGATGGAAAGAAAACAAAAAGAAAAAGAACAAAAGATTCGTGCTAAGATTTTACCAAATAGTATAAGTCAAAAGTATGGTAATAAGAAGCAAGCTTTAGAAACCTTAACTGGTAATAAAAATGTTACTATTATTTCAAATAATTCATTGAACTTACCAGGTGGTAAGAAAAAGAAGGGAAATAGTGCAAAGGTTATATC
>ASRE01008593.1:0-10099 GCA_000412615.1 Pecoramyces ruminantium
TTTTTGTGGTGATTATTTTATATTTTATAAAATTCTAGATATTATAACATTTTTAGTAATAAGATTATGCTAGTATTTTATATATTAAGTATTTGAGTTTTATAATAAAACTAGTGTTAAACATCAATCATTTATTAATAAAGATATAATAATCATAAAAATAAAATTATTTTATTATTGAATATTTATTAAACTTATTATAAAATATATATTTATATATCACCTTAACTGTATTATATTGATATATAAATAGTTTTTTACATAAATGGATCATAGATCACAACTACATTTTCTTCTTTTCCCTTACAACTATTAACAATACATTTTAATGCAATAAAATTGGAGGGAATAAGAATATTATGTAGTGAATCATTGATTTTGTTAAGAGAAGAGAACATATTTGCCTTTAAATAAATACTAATAATTTAATAAGAATAGCAATTAAATTTTTATTTTATTTCTATTCTTATTAAATTAATTATTTATATTATTATTTATTTTTAAAAAATAATAATATTAATAGAATAAAAAAAAATATTAAAAAAGAATGAAAAAAAAAATATATAATAATAATAATAATAATAATAATAATAATAATAATAATTTATATTATTTTGTAATAAATAAATAAATAAATAAATAAATAAATAAATAAATAAATAAGTATTAATAAAAAAAAAATTACATTTAAGAATTTTTATTTTATTATTAATTCTTAAATTTTAACTGCCCTATACTCTTGAAAAGTAATTAAAAAGTTTAAGGTAGTTATATATCTATATATATTATCAACAAATATTGATTTTCGTGTAGATTTAGAGGATATTCATTTTAGGACAAAAAGAAATTTTTTAATATTTTCAATTTTTCTAATTTTAAAAAAAATGAAAAAAAATTAAATTTTATTTTTAACATCATTGAAAAAATATTATTATGGAAATAATTGAAAAACAAAACTTGTTTCAATTACTTGAATCAATTGATTATGAAAATATTGATGAAATAAAATATCTTTTAAATAGCAATAATAACATTAATAGAAATAATATTGTTATGCAATTATATAGAGAACATTTATTGACTTATGAAAGATTTCAATTTATTATTAATAAATGTGACAAATACATTGATATTCCATCAGATTTTTTAAAACTATTAATAAAACAATTCAGTATTACAGATCAAAAATTATTAGAGATTTATTTGAATAAATTTATTTTTTCCGATAAATACATTATAAAGTTACTTTTACATTATAAAAATAAAATACCAATATCTACATTTGATTTATATCAACAAATAGAAAAATATAATATACCTTCAACGATTAATTATCAATTTAATGATTTTTTAAATTTTAATAAAAATAATGTCTTTTTATTTTATGCTTGTTATATTGGAAATAAAAACTTATTAAATTATTAATTGAAAATGGGGCTGAAATAAATGAAAAAAATGGTGAAGGCGAAACACCGTTATTTTATGCATGTATGAAGGAAAAAAATAATATAAATATAATAAAATATTTAATTAAACTTGGAGCAGATGTAAATATAGAAAATAATGCTGGTGAAACACCGTTATTTTATGCATGCAAAAATTTAAATGAAAATGTGGATATGGTAAAATATTTAGTTGAACAGGGAGCAAATATTAATAAAGAAAGTAAAGAAGGTGAAACACCATTAATTATAGCATGTTATCGTAAAAATGAAAAATTAATAAAATATTTAATTGAAAATGATACAGATATAAATAAAATAATTAGTAATGAACATATTTCTTTAATTAACGAATATAATTATGAAAATAAGAATGAAAATGAAAATGAAAATGATAATATAATTAAATATTTAATTAAACATAGTATAGATAAAAACAAACAAAATAAATATAATCAAATACAATTATATAAAGCATGTAGCATAGGAAATGAAAATAAAGTAAAATATTTAATTGAACAAGGTGTAAATATAAATCAAAAAAATCAAAAAAAATTAAACGAAACACCATTATTTTTTGCATGTTCAAGTGGAAATGACACTTTAGTAAACTATTTAATTGAACATGGAGCAGAAATAAATATAAATGGTGGAACACTACTTCATTTTGCATGTAAATATGGAAATATAAATGTAGTAAATACATTAATTAAATATGGAGCAGATATAAATAAAAAAAATTCAAATGGTGAAACACCTTTTCATTTTGCATGTAAAAGTGGTGCTGTAAATGTAGTAGAATTATTAATTAAGCATGGAGTAGATATAAATAAAAAAAATAAATTTAATGAAACACCATTACACTATGCATGTAAAAGTAGATCTGAAAATGTAGTAAAATCATTAATTAAACATGGAGCAAATACATATATAAGAAATTATGATTATAACACCCCGTTTTCTTATTCATGTCTAAACGGAATTACCAATGTAGTCAAATGTTTTATTGAAAATGGAATAGATGTACGAAAAGAAATTAATAATCATGATTCTTCATTAAGTGAATCATGTTATAAAGGACATATAAAAATAGTAAAGTTGTTAATTGAACATGGTATCGATAAAAAAGGTATTATTAATAATACACAGTTATATCGTGCATTATATCGTGCATCTGAATGTAAAAATGATATTATAGTTAAATATTTAATTGAAATTGGAGCTGATGTAAATAAAGAGTATAACGAAGGTGAAACATTATTGTCTATAGTATGTGATCGTGACAGAATTAACGGAAATGAGGATATGATAAAATATTTAATAGAACATGGTGCAGATATATATAAAGGAAGCAGCCGTGGTAATTCATCATTAGTATTACTATTAAGTCATAACTATGAAAATTCTGGTATAATAAATTATTTAATTGAACATGGAATAGATATAAATAAAGAAGATAAATGGGGTCATGCACCATTGCATAAGCCAAAGATATATGAAAAATTTTATGCGGTAAAAAAGTTAGTTGACCTTGGAGCAGATGTAAATAAAAAGAATAATTTTGATAATACACCATTAATATGTGTATGTTCTAATAATTGTTTATTAGATATAAATATAGTAAAGTATTTAGTTGAACATGGAGCTGATATTAATCATGAAAATAATAATGGTGAAACAGCATTATTAATGGCATGCTTTCGTAGGAAAACAGAAATAGTAAAATATTTAATTGATCATGGAGCAAATATAAATATAAAAGATAATCGTGATAATACCCCATTATCTTATGCATGTTTTAATAATATTAATGAAATAGTAAAATATTTAATTTATCATGGAGCAAATATAAATGAAGTAAGTAAAAGTGGTAGAACGCCATTGATTTGTGCTTGTTCTCATGAAAATAAAGATTTAGTAATATATTTAATTGAACATGGAGCAGATATTAATAAAGCCACCAATAAAGGTGAAACACCATTATTTATAGCATGCATTAGGGGAAATAGAATAGATATAGTAAAATATTTGATTGAGCATGGTGCAGATATAAATAAAGAAGATGAAAATGGTGAGTCACCTTTAATTATTGCCTGTCAAAGAAATTTTTATATTAGAAATAACAATATAATAGAATATTTAATTGAACAAGGAGCAGATATAAATAAAGAAAATAATAAAGGTGAAACACCATTATTATTGATTAGTTTCAATAGAAGCGAAGATTTGGTAAAATTACTTATTGAACATGGAGCAGATATTCATAAAGAAAATAATGAAGGTGAAACAATCTTATTTTATGCATGTGCCGGTGGAAATGAAAATTTGGTAAAATATTTAATAGAACAACATAAAATAGATATAAACAAAAAGGATAAATGGGGTAATACGTCATTAAATAAAGCCATAGAATATAAATTAAATAGCAGAGGCAATGATCTGATAAATTATTTAGTTGAACATGGAGCTAAAAGAAACTGGATACCTAAATCTATACAAAGCATTATTAAATTATTATAAAAAATGGCAAATAAATAAATAAGTTAATAAATTAAGAAATAGATATAAATAAATATATAAATAAATAATAGTTAAAAAAAAAAAATAAAAATAAAAATAAATAATATAAAAAAAAAAATAAAAATAAAAATAAAAATAAAAATAAAAATAAAAATAAAAATATATTTAAATAGATAATAGATAGATAGAAAGATAGATATAAAAACAAAATAACAAGAATATTTTATTTTTATCAATATATGAAGTTACATAGCATAGACATAAATAATATATATATATGAAATAGAATATTGTATATTGTGTATTATATTTTATTAAATATCCTTAATTTCAAATTATTTGTTAGTTTAGAAGATTAAGATGAGAGTATTATTTTTGTTTTTTATTGATAGAAAGAAAGATTCATATTACTAACTACTAAATAATTAAATAAAAACATTTAAACTTTATATAAATTATATTAAAATAAATAAATAGATGATCAATAAATAAATAAATAAATAAATAAATAAATAAATAAATAAATAAATAAATAAATAAATAAATAAATAAATAAAAATAAATAAATAAATAAATAAATAAATAAATAAATAAATAAATAAATAAATAAATAAATAAATAAATAAATAAATAAATAAATAATAATTATAAATATTTAAAATCCTTTTTTTTCTTTTTTAAAATATATGACACATAAAAAAGAAATACTTCAATAATAAAAGAAATATAGAGTATATTGTGTATATATATAAAATATATAAATCTTTTATTTTTATTTTTTTTTAAAATTTTTTTTCTTATTTTTTTTTTTAAATTGGATATTGATATAAATATATATTATTTATATCAATTAGAATATGATATAAATACTATTTTAATAAATACTATTTTTATTATATTCTTTTTTCTTTTTTTAATTATTTATTTTCATAATTATTTATAATTTTTTAATTTTTAATAATTAAAAATGAAATTAAAAAAAAAAAAAAAAAATAAAAAAAAAAATTAAATAAAAAAATTTTTTTTATTTATATATTTTTGCACTGAATTTAAAATAAACACTTATACTAAATACGAATTCTTCTAATTATATATAATTTTTAAATACAAATATATTAAATCATGTTGTAATAATGCGATACTATATATATATATGTTTTATGGTATTCTTTATATTATAAATCTTTTTTTTTTTTTTTAATGTTGAATTTTTTTTATACAAAAAATTTGGATATATTTGAATTTAAAACATTTGTGGTATTTGAATAAATGTTTTAAAATATCGATGTATAAATATAAATAGTTATTAATATTATATAATTTTTTTATTTTTATTTTTATTTTTTATTATTATATTAATTAATAAATTCAATTATATAATATTTAAACTATTTTTTTTTTTTTTTTTTTTTTTTAATGTGTATAATATTCATTTATTTTTTAATGATTTTTTTTTGTTTATATATATATATTTGTTGATTTATATTATTATTATATAATAATAATAATAATAATAATAATATATATATATATACATATATTTGATTTTGTATTCTATAAAGTTATAATTTTTCATTTTCATTTACTTTATTATATTGGACCTTTATTTATGTTTATTAATCATTACTATATTTTGATAATTTGAATTTATATCTATTTTTTTTTTCTTGTTTTATTACTTCTATTATTGTTTTTATAACATTGGGATTCTAATTTTTTTTTTTTTTTTTTTTTTTTTTTTTTTTTTTTTTTTTTTTTTTTTTTTTTTTTTATTTAATTTTTTTTTTTTTTTTTTTTTTTTTTTTTTTTTTTTTTTTTTTTTTTTTTTTTTAAATTATTGATTATTCAATATCTTTTTTTTAAATATAAATATTATTAATTTTTAAAATATTTAAAAATTAATAATTTTTCTATCATCTTTTTTCTTCATAATAAGTTTTATGTATGTTCCTAATGTAAAGCTACTTAAATTAAAGAATGGAACCCAAAGATGACGTGGTAAAAATGTTCTAGCAAGATATTGAGTAGAAAATGGAACGTAAATTAATGAAAGTTTTAAGATATGTGAAAAATTATTGGTAAAACATTTTTTAATTTCAGATGGTGTCTTTTTATTAGAAAGAGCAAGACATAAAATATTAACTAAAAGTATTAATTTTAAATAAATAATAATTTTTATTAATATCATAAAATAAATAATATAAAAGAATTATAAATATTAAAAAAATAAAAAAATATTAAATATTTACTTGATATTTGAATAGGTGAAATAACACATGTAACAAATAAAAATCTTAAAATAGGACTGTATTTTTTCTCACCACATGAGAATAACTTTGATGCAATAACTCTTAATAAATGATTTATTGGACATTGAATAAATAATTCTAATATAGTGATATATATATATATATATAGTATTATATATTAATTATTAAATATGTTAAATATATATAAATATATAAATTTATAATTATATATTAAACATATTAAATATCTATCTATTCTATATATATATATATATAAACTTACGGTATACACCAACTCTTCTCATGTATTCACCACATTCTTTAATTTCAGCAAAAGTAAGGGTATCTTTTTTAATTCTTGATAAAATATCTGTTCTTTTGTTTTCGGTTTTTTCTCTAATTTTTTCATCAAGAACTGACATACTATTATTAATTGCTGAATTGTCAATATCATCTGTATTATCCTCATCAAAATAATATCCTTGAATACAATTTATACCTGTACTATATTTAAATATTTGTGATTTACTTTTATAATATTCTTCAGCTTTTAAATTATACATAGTTTCATTATAAATTCTATTAAATTCCTCCCATTTTTCCTTATCATTTAAAGATTTAATAGATTCATGAGATTTTACTGGTTTTTGATGATGATTATTAGATGATGGACTTAAACTTTTAAAGATATCTAATATGTTAATTAAATTCTTTAAAAGAATAAAAATACTTAATTTATTTTTATTTGGAGCATTGATACTATATTCACTATTTACTGAATCATTATCTTGATATTTTTTAGTAGATGGATTTGATAAATCAATTACAGGTGAAAATGATCTATTATTATCATTGTTAGTATTATTTTTATGGAATGACAATTCAATAGTAGTTTTATCTATAGTTTCTTCTGTATTTTCAGAGGTATTTTGGAAATCACTATTTATACTATATTTTAAATTTGAACCATTATATACTTTATTATTATTTTTTGTTTTTAAATTTTGATTAAAAACATTAGTATATTGGTTTTTAGTACATAGTTTTGAAGAGGAATATGAACGATTTAACTTATTTATTTTTAAAGAATTATTATTATTATTGGTTTCAGGTTTTTCTGATGAGGAAGATCCTATATCTTCTTTAATAATACATCTAACATCATCATTATCATCAATATTTCTTGAATATGGGTTATAACTAAAACTATTGCTACGCTTTTTTATAGTTGATTTTTTTGGTTTTATTGGAACACCTTTACAACAATAAAAGTTTGTATTGTTAGTATAAGATTTCGAATTATTACTATTATTAATATTAGAATGATTTGCCAATTGATATGCAATTCCTTCCTGTATTACAGAAATTATAGTAATTAATAAAGCTTCACTGATACTTTTATTAGCATTAAAAAATTTTCTAACCGATGAAATTGAGGAATCCGTTAATAAAGATAAGGTGTTCAAATAATTTGGAAATGGTAATGGATTATTGGCTTGTGAAATTATATTTTCATTATATAGTATCTTTGGCATTTTTATATATATATATATTTTTTTTTTTTTTTTTTTTTCCTCCTGTTTCCTTAATTTAATTTAGATATTAATTTACTTTTTTTTTTAATTGAAAACTTTAATTATATTTTTACTATTATTTTAAATCTTAATTTTTTTATATTAAATATATAAATATATGGTTTATAAATAATTCATAATATATAAATATTTAATAATAAATTTTGATAATATCTTATAAAATATACTAATATATATTTTTATAGTAAAGAATAACGATAAAATATTTATAAAAAATTGAATAAATTTATTTAAAATAAAATATTAATATATTAATTTATAGAATAAATATTACTTTTAATTATTATTATAAAATATAATTTATATTTAAAATATAAAATAATTGAATATATATAGAATATATAATAATATACATGAAAAAGAAAGAAAAAAAAAAGTTAGAATATTAATATTAATAATTATTAATAGTATTATATGATAAGAAATTTATTTATAAGTTAATTCTAAATTTTAATTAATTATTTTAATAAATTATATATTTCTTAATGTTTATATATATATATATATTTATTTTTTTTATTCTATTTTCTTGTAATAAAAGACCTATTTGTTTTTATAAATTTTTTCTTATTACTATTTTTAAATATTCTATATTATATAGAGATTTTACACTTTAATAGAGTTTTTTTTTTTCTTAAGAATATAATTAATAAATATCTTTTTATTTATTTATTAAAATAAATCATATCAAATTATTTATTATTACTATATTTGAAATCGTATAAATTTTTTTAATAAATAATATATATATATATAAAAGAAATTTTAAAAGCCATGTTTAATTATAAATATTAAATATATACCTTATAGATTAAAATGATAATTTGAATAATGATATTAGATAAAATTTTATTATATGAAATATTAAATAATCAACTCTAAATTAATATATTCCCAATTTATAATAATTCTTTTTTTATGAACTTTATTTCTACAATTTCAAAACTTCAATAAAATAACCATTAATCCAATCCCTATTTTATTTCCTTATTTTTTTTTTTTTTAAAAAAAAAAAAAAATAAAAAACATAAACATAATTATCATCATATTTTTTATATATTAAATTTTTCTTAATATAGATTTATATTGTAAACATATATTAATATATATTTTAATATATTGATTTATTTTTATTTTTTTAATTTCAGCTAAAAAAATTTTTTTTTATCAATACTGTTATTAATATATATAATATATATTATATATATTAAATAATATATTTTGTTTTGTTTTATTTTTATTTTTTTTGTAAAATATGAAATATATGAAATTTTTAAAATATTCAGCCAATAATATAGAAGAAACTATTATTCCTATACCGAAAATTTAATTAATTTAAAATTATAATTAATAATAAACATAATATTAGACATAATAATAATTAATAAATAAATAAATAAATAAATAAATAAATAAATAAATAAATAAATAAATAAATAAATAAATAAATAAATAAATAAATAAATAAATAAATAATAATAATAATAATAATAATAATAATAAATAAATTTATTATTAATATTAATTAATATATATTGATTTTTAATATTTAAAAAAATTCTAATATATATATAATATGTAAAAAATACAGAAATATTTAAATTATTTCAATTATATACATTTTTTTTTTTAAAAAATAAAAATAATATACATTTAGAATATAAAATGTATGATTTTTAAATTTTAAATTATAATAAAGAATAATAATATACAGATTATAAAGTCTTTCTATTAATCAAGTTTATTGGTATTACATTTTAAATTTCAACACACTTTTGTTATTCATATATTAACATTTTTTTAATACCTTTATATTGTATAATTATATTATTTTCTATATAAACTTTCATATTTATTTTAATAAAATATATTTTATACTTTACATTTTTAAATGAAATATTTTTTATCATTTTATCATTTATTATAATACCAAATTTTTAATTTTATACATTATTATTATTATCATTATTATTATTATTATTTATCATCATTCATTATTATTATTATCAATTTATTATTTATTTAATTCTATTTGTTAACTTTTTTTTTTTTTATAAATTATTGAAAAAAAAATATATATAAACAATCTATTAAAAATTAATTCATTTTTTTTTAAAAAAAATAATATTTATAAATTATATAATATAATAGTTTTTTTTTTTTTTTTTTTTTTTTTTTTTTTTTTTTTTTTTTGGTAAATATGGAGATATGGATGTACTAATAAGAAATATTACTAATATAACTAATATTTCAATTTCAGCTAATTTAGTTGATAATCCAACTAATTCAACCT
>ASRE01008794.1:0-13126 GCA_000412615.1 Pecoramyces ruminantium
ATAGTATTATTATATATATCGTCATTATTATTATTGTTATTATTTAGAGATAAATTTAATTCTTCATCATTAATTATATTATCATCATTTTCTTCCATTAATTTTGAATTATTATTATCATTTTCCATTGAATTATTACTATTATTACTGCTTCCATTAACAGCATTTTGATAATCATCAACAAAAAATTTGAAATCAGGATTATTTAGTATATTATGATTAATATGACTTGTTAAATTAATTCCTTCTTTGAAATAATTATTCCAAAAGTTCAATATTGGGTCCACAATTCTAACTGTAATCTTTTTTACTCCAATATTCTCAGATGTTCCATATGTCGGATCAACAATAAATCTTCTTTTTGAATCTCTATTATTATCTTTTATAGGAACAAGAGTTACAGATCCAAAACTGTTTACATAGAATGTGTTGTCATAAGGCTGTATAATAAATTCTGATGGAATAATCTTTTTATTTTCTGTTTTTACAAATAAAGGAGCTTTTCCATTAACAATACTAAAATCTTTAGTATATAGAACATACACTGTTTTATTATGCTTTTGACTTAATGATTTTGATATTTTCCATTCAAATTTTAATGTTTTATATCTTGGATGAATAAAGGATGATGCTAAAGTTATAGGTATAATATCATTATGTTCATTTGTATTAGATTCAGCTTTTTTCTCCTTTTTCTCCTTTTTCTCTTTTTTCTTTTCTTTTTTCTTAGGTTGTTGTTCTTCTTCTTGAATATTTTCATCTTTACTTATACATGTTGGTGTATAATTATGATTATTAGCATATATTTCTAATGGTGGAATGACAGGATCTTCTATATATGAATCTGAATTATGATCAAATCCAGAAATATAAAATGAATTTTGCCAGCATCTACCATTTACTCGTATTTTCTGATATTCCTTAATACCTATGATTTCTATATAGAAATAATCATAATAATTATCACTCTCATGATCAGGAGAAAACTTAATAGTAATATCTATTTTTTCCATAGATGCTACTTCTCCTTCATATGAATTAAGATGAAATGCTGTTATAAAATTGATATTAGTTGTTCCATTGATTTTTTTATTTCCAAGAACATCTTCTTTATCATGAACTTTATATTTAATAGGAATACTTGTTTGATTACTAATAGTTAAAGTTTGTGTACCTATTTCTCCTAGCATAATATCATTGAATTCAATATTTTTTGGTTCTATTAATACTTTTGGTTCAATACCTTTGCCAATTAATTCAAGTTTAATACATGATGTTTCAGTATAAAATTCACATATTTCTTTATATAATATAGGTCTTGTTGGTCTAAATAATATTTTTACATTAAATGTACTTTTTGGTGGTATTTTTCGTATATAACATACTAAATCAAACGGTCCTACTGGATTTAGACATTTCATATTAACTTTTTTAGGTTCATCTGTTTCATTTTTGAAGGGAATATCATATATACTTTCACTGTTAAGTAATACATTACCAAAATTTACATTACATTCTTTATTTTCACTAATCAAATCAGGTTGTATAATAGATGTTGAAATAAACAAATGGATTATAAAAGAGTCACTTTGTTGGTATTCTTTTTCATTAATATCTGTTTTCATACCAAAAGGTATCTTTAATTTTGATAAATCGATGTTGAAATTTTTGTGTTGTTTTATTTTACATGGCATAATAAAATCTAAATTAGTAATAACTGATGATCTATTTGGAATAGTAATCATGGTTAAAATTTCACTATTACTTTTCTTTTCACTTGATTTTTTACTTTTAGCTGATTTCTGAGATGAATTAGCAGTATTAGGTGTAGGAGCAGTACTTGTTAGTACATTTGAACTTTGTTTTTCAACATTATCTTTCTCATTATTTTCATCAACATATATTTTTCCTATTTTTTTTAATTCATTATCTGTCTTTCCACCTTCAATATTATAATCATTTTCGGATGGGTAAAATGAAACTTCGAGAAATTCGTATTCTTCTGGCTTTAATGTTCCTTCATTAGGTGTTATTCTTAAACAATCATATATTCTATTTTTATCTTCTATTGGAATATCAATAATTGTTTTCTCTTTAATATCAATCTTCTGAGCACTAAATAAAATTGGCATTCCAAATTTAAAATCATATATATTTTGGGGTTTACTAATATCCGGTCCTTTCCAATTATTTTCTTCATTATGTAATAATCCAATACTTGTTGTATTGACTTTTCCTATTGATGTAGTAGAAAATTTAATAAAATTATCAGAAAGTTTTAATGCTGATTGTACACCATTACCAATACAAAGAATTTCAAATTTTAGGCCATGATCTGTATATCCTATTATTTTCATACTTTCTCCACTATATTTCGTAACTTCTAGAGGTTGAAATATTAAATATATTTGAATTATTTCCTTTGATTTCAAAGTAATAATTTGCTCATTATTTGGATTTATTACCGAGAGAACAGGACTTCTGGACTGAAAGTATAATTTTTGAGGTAATAAAGAATTATTTGTAATACTAATAGGAACATATCCTTTTTCACAAATTGATACATTTTTAAAATCAATTATTCCATTTGGTTCAACTTTTATTCCAACAGATGTAATTCTACCTTTTAATAATACTGGTAAAGGACATTTTACTTTTCCGTAAATATATATTATAATTATTGGAATTTCAAATAATTCATCAACCAAGCTTTGTTTCAAACTTATTTTTTTTTGTACTTTAATTTTGAACCATATAGAAAATGGTTCATTTGGTTGAGCAAATGCAAATTGTGGACTAAATTCAAATGATTCAATAAATGGTGGTAAAGATTGTATATAAAACTGGCTAGGTCTTGATATATTTAAACCCATATTTTTAAAAATTTTCATATCAATATCATTTAATAATTCACCATAAGTTTCATGGAATTTATCATTAGCTATAGCAACTGTAAATTTTAATGCAATATTTGACTCATTTTTAATTTGAACTTTATTTCTATAAAGACTACCTGCAACACATAATTTAAAATCTAACACATTATGATCAATAAATATTGGAACTTCCATTGCATGACCGATACATTTTATATATATAGGTTTTGTATTTTCATTATCAAATTCAATAATAAAATATTTAATATGTTCTCTTGATTTTAATGGTATAGTATCAACTAATGATCCACAGGGAGGATGTAATTCATATGGTGGTGAATACTTTATATTTATAAATGTAGTACTAGTTTTTACTAAACTTCCTTCAAAATTTTTTGTCACTGAAAATAAAGGAACTTTTTTATAAAATTCATTTTTAACTGTTCTACTTGAATTAGATATAATATATTCTAAATTTGCTCCTGAATAATCAATAGTCAGTGATTTTTCTTTAATTATTAAATCATTCGTAATATTTATATCACTTTTAGAAAGACCATAAAAATCTTTAATATTATTATCTTCTTTTTTTAATTCATTTCCTTTGGTATTTGTTTTATTTTTTTCATTTTCTATTACTTCATCGTCATTTAATGGCCTTATTATATATGTCGTATCTAATGCACCAATATTTCCAATTTCTATTAATTTATTAACTGAACCTCCAGATATACATTTTCCAAAATGAATTTCTACTTCATTTTCATTAATTTGTTGATTAGATAAATGACTCTTCTTTTGTTCTTCAGTATTTGAATAAAATGATTGTGAGTTATTATAACATTTACGAAGAGGTTTACCATTAATTGAAATAATTTTTGGTATACATCTTTTAGCATAACAATTAATTGGAATTTTAAATATTCCACCATACGCCGCTTCAAAATTAATACTTGAGTTATTAATATCTTCATTAAAACCATTTGGACAATTAAATATTATTTCAATTTTACATGTCATACCGGCAGACATCATACCTTGCAATTTATATTGAATTTCAAAATAAGATGCTAATTCAATAGGAAGTGGAAGTAACTTGAAAGTATTTACTCTACCTGATGTATTAGTTAATAATACTTTTTTTACATATTTATTACCAGATTCAAAATCATTAAATGTTAAACTTAAAGGTTTTGATGAAAAAGGTAATATATTTTTATCTAATTGAACATTATTATCATTTGATTTTAAACTATTTTTAACATTTGGTAAAGGTATATGTATTTTTTCAGTGTTATTGATCGAATTTAATTTATCAAGGTCTAATTTGTTATTATTTAAAACATTTTCTTCATTACCATTTGTATTTTTATTATCATGAAATTTTATTTCTTTTTTCTTATTCGATAATTCTTGATTATCAGATAAAATATTATTATTTTCAACAAATGGTATTTCTCTATCATAAATTTCCTTATAAATTTTTGAAGAACATGAACTATTAGTATCATTGCTATCATTAATAATATAACTATTTTTATCATTATTAAAAATTATTTTTTTCTCAGTTGATGTTTCATTCAAATTATCTCCATTATTATCTTTTTGTTCATTTATATCATCAATTAAATCTTCTTTATGATTTTCAAGTAATTTTGAATAATATATATCTTTTTTTCTGTTACTTATTAAATTGGTATATTTTAGTTTTTTTCTATCCTTTACTTCTTTTTGTTCTTCATCGATTACTTTTTTGATAATATTATTATTATTTATATTTTGATGAATTTTATTTTTCTTAATATCATCATCAACAATAAATCTTCTTGCTTCAATATATTTTACAGGATTATTTAATTGATATTCAAATTTAGATATTTCTGGTAATGGATATTTTGATTTTTTTAAGTTCTGTTTTTTAATATATATTTCATTACTTAATATATTAAGTGCTTCAATTTTTTTACTAATTTCTTTATTTTTTTGTTCTTCATTTTTAATATGCTCTATTTTATTCTTATTTTATTAATTTAAAATTTATAAATAATTAATTTTTCAAAATAAGATATTATATATATAATATATAAAATTTTCATCATACTTTATCTTTCACTTTTGAAACTCTTAATTGTGCTTCTTTTCTTTTTTTACTCATCTTTTTCTCTTCTTTTATAGCTTTTGTTTTTTCTAAATATTTTTTTTCACGTTCCTTTCTTTTTTTCTGTTTTTCATTAGTAATTAACTTCAAGCATTTATAATGTTCAATTTTTGATAACTTTTTAGAAATAATTATCATTTCTTTTAATCGTTCTTTTTCTAATTCTTGAGTTAAATAATCAAGATTTTTAATTTTTTCAT
Source organism: Pecoramyces ruminantium (assembly GCA_000412615.1). Classification (NCBI taxonomy): domain Eukaryota; kingdom Fungi; phylum Neocallimastigomycota; class Neocallimastigomycetes; order Neocallimastigales; family Neocallimastigaceae; genus Pecoramyces; species Pecoramyces ruminantium. Next base: position 5,235 of record ASRE01008794.1, read on the forward strand.
ATTCTAGAGTTGACATACCCAATTTAAAGCCAATTTGAATTCTTTTTTCATTTAAAACATCAATTAATTTTTTAGATAATAAAAGTATTTCATATTTATCTTTATGATTAATATACATATTTCTATAATTAACATCTTCCTGTAACTCATTTGTCATTGGAATCTTTAATTTATATGCATTATTAATATTATAATCAAAATCATTAAATGAATTACTAACATCTGTTTTAGGATATTTTTGTTTGGCATATTCACATAACTTCATTGTATTATTAACATAATCTGTTAATAATGAATTTGCTGTATTCTAATATATATTTATATTAATTTGAAATTAAAATTAATAAAATATTCCTACATCATTTATTTTTTATAAAAAAAATGTAAAAAATATTATCTAAATATATATATATATATATATAAAAACCTGAATATCATTTATATCATTTGTAATCTCATTAAATAATTTTTCATCTTCTTTAAGATCATCTTTTTTTTCATTTATATCTCTTTTTTGAATGAAAAAATCTTTTTGCACAACTTCTTCATTAAACTTTTTAAAAGGAATTGAGGAATCTCCCCTTTTATCTATATTATTATTAATATTATTACTGTTATTATTCTTATAATCCATATATTTCTTTAATATTTTTTTCCAGCTTTTTTCATAAGATTCAACATTAATATTCTTTAAATATTCCTGATCTGTATCTTTATCTTCATACTCATTTTTAAATTTATTTTTAAATTCTTCATAATTTTTATCAATATCAAAATCTTTGTTAATATTATTTTTATCATTCTCTTCATTAATATTAATATTTTCGTTAATTTCATTTATGTTACTATTATTTTCACCATTAATAATATCAACATCTTTGTGTTCATTTTTTATATTTTCGTCATCTTCTTTTTCTTTAATTTTAAAATAATTATTTAAAATTTGATCTAATTTTTCATTATTATCTATTTTTAATTTAAATTCATGATACATTCTATCATCAGGATCATCAATATTATATGCATTTATATTATTCTCATCAATTACACGTATATCTTCTTTTCTTTGAAAATAGCCTGGAAATAAATTTTTATCATTATATATAAAATTAAAAATTTCATCATTATTATATAATTCAGTCCATTGTTCATCATCAATTTGGTTTCTTTCATCTTCATATTGATCTTGATCAAATAAATTGCTTTCTTCATCGCTACTAAAAATCCATGGATTACTTGGAAAACTATCACTGTCATGGTCATCATCAAATGGATAATATATATCTTCACGACTTTCAAAATTTTCATTTTCATTTGGAAAACGAAAATTATCATAATTATCAATATCATATATTTTTGTATCTATTAATTTTTTTTTATTAATAGATATGTTTTCTTGAGTCATATCATTATTTTCTTCATTATCAATAGCATTACTATTTTCTATTAAGATATTACTTTCATCATTTACTGTAATTTTATTAATATTTTCATAATTATTATTATTATTATTATTATTATTATTATTATTATTATTATTATTATTAGAACTACTATTACTACTATTATTTATATCGCTACTACTGGTATTATTGCTGTTATTATTATTATTATTATTAGTATTATTAGTATTATTAGTATTGTTGTTACTGTTGTTATTGCTATTATTATTCTCGTTATTATTATTTTCGTTATTATTATTCTCGTTATTATTATTCTCGTTATTATTATTATCGTTGTTATTATTATCGTTATTATTATTACTATTATTATCTACTACTTCCATTTTATATGGTTATATATATTTTTAATTTTATATTATATATAATATTATAAAATTTGTAAAAAATATTTATTAAATGGAAATATATTAACAAAAATTTTAATAAAAATTATTCATTTATTATTGACAATAAATAATTAATATAACTTTAAAAAGCAAAAAAAAAAAAAAATATGAATTTTTTGATAATAAATTTTATTTATATAAATTATGAATGAAAAAATTTATACATATTAATTAAATATTCATAATTAATATTATTTAACATTTTATATATAAAATATCTATAGTAATACAAAAAAAAAAAGATTAATATATAAATATATTAATATTTTTCAATAGTTTATAAAAATTAAATAGGTTAATAAAATAGTACATTGATAATATATTATTTTCAATGAAAAACTTAATAGTAAATATCATTGGTTTAAAAAATATATATATATATGATAAATTATGTCAAAAGAATAAATATCAATATTTATTTTATTCATTTCTTAGTATCATTAGATTCATTAGCTTTTGGAAACATTTGTGGATGATTTTTCATGAAATTAATAGCAAATTCATCAGCACCAACGATTAAAAATGGATGAGACCAAAATACAAGTTGGGCACCTATATATTATTATAAAAAGTTAGAAAAAAAAATTCTTTATAATTTTTAAACATTTAATAAAAATACAATTTTTACCAATATAAAAATCTTCCGTTTTATAAGTATCAGGATTTGCAGGATTATTTGGTTCTTTTCTTATAGGATTACGTTCTATATATTAATAAATAATATATCATTAATTAAATTTAAAATTTATACTTAATTTAAAATCTTTAATTACATATAATTATTATTTAATATTTACCTAAAAACTTTGTATGAATAATACCACTATTTCTCTGCTGAGGTTCATATACACTAATTGTATCATCTTCTAAATAATAAGTAATAATAAATCTTCTATCAATATCTAATTGTTTATCAGTATTCAAAACTGCAAGATACCTTAAAATTACATGTTCCCAATTGATAAATTTTTGGAAATCTCTCGTAGCAGGTTTTTCAATTAATGGAGATGCTGGTGGTATTTCATATGATTCATCTTCAATATTATCATATTTTTCAAATTCAATATTTTCTAACATTCTAATACCATACTTTTCATAATAGTAATTACGTGTGAATTCATCACAATCGCAAAGTACAATTTTTCTATTATATACATCTAATGTAACTCCAATACCAAGGTCATAATCTCTATAATATTCATTTGTGGGGGATTCTTTACATTTTTCCATATTAATATCTTGTAATGCAACTTTTTTAGGTAAACTTGATCTTTTAAGAAATTGAGTTGATTCAATACGACCAGAATTTTGTGGAAAATGTTCTAATATTTCAATTGTATCATCTGATAAATAATAATGTAAAATCTTTTAAAATTATTAATTAATAATTTATTATTATATATAAAATGTTCATTTTAACATTTAAATATTTACTAATTTTCGTTTATCACCAAACATTGTATTTCTATCATCCCATATACAATAGAAACGTAAAACATGTCTATCATTTTCTAAGAATTTTCTAAATGAAAGATCAGCTTTGTATGGTCGTTTTGGTTGCATTCTTTATTGTATAATCAAATATATATTTAAAATTTTTAAAAATATGAATATATATATCATTATATAAAAAAAAATTTTTATTAATACAATTTTAATACCTTCTTAATTCATCTTTTCTATTTTCTGAAAATGGATCACTTGGATAATCAGAATTTTCTGGAACTTGAACACCTAAATTTGTCAAAAAATTCTATTTAAATCAAAAATATATTGATATATTAATTTAAACATGAAAATAAATAATTATATATATATATATATATTAAACAAATTTCATACACGAGTAAATTCATCACAACCAATAACAACAAAATCTCTTGAATAGATTTTTAAAACTTTTCCTACATTAAAATCAAGAACAGTATAATGTTGATTTTTTGGGCCATTAGGTAAAGGTACTTTATGTCTCCTTAAAAAATCAGCTATATATATTTATATTCATTTTTTTTTTTTTTTTTTTTTTATTTATTTAATAAATATTTGAATAATTCATAAATTTAAATAAAAATATTTTAATGAATATATAAAAAATCATTATTTGTCATACATTGTGGTATTCCACTATTCATAATTTTTGGTTCAATAATATGAACTGAATCATCCTCAAGATAAAAATAAATAATAACTCTAAATTCAATAAAATATTATTAATATAAATTTTATTTTATTTTAAGTATATAAAAATATTTAACCATACTTTCTAATCCTAAAACGTTCATCTCTTCTTTCATGTACATCTTCGATGAAATATGCATAAAATCTTAATACCTTTTATTAACACATTATTATGAAATATTTTAAATTTTTAATAATAATTTATATTTAATTGATATCTGTATTACATAAATTATATTTTAATATTCAACGATTTATATATTGAGAATATTACTTTTCTATCAAACGCAATCCATGCTGGTATACTTTCAGTTCCTTCACTTTTAGGATAAGCAGAAATAGATGTTTTTACATTATCTACTTCAACATATGGTATTGGAACACCCCCTAATTTTTTATATACATATTGTAATAATTATATTATCAATCAATTTAATTTATTATCCATTTTTTTTAAAAGCAATTTGTTTTAATTTATAATATATGTATATATATATATATATATTTATACAATCATTCATTATAATAATATTAATTATAATGTTATATAAATTATATAAATTAATATTAGTTAATAGTTCATTCTTTTTTTTTTTTTTTTTAATTTTATAATTATCATATATCATACCAATTCCTGGCTTTCTGTCATTTATTATACTTATATCTCTTTTTTTATCGAATGCATGAGATTTTCTAAAATTTGGAAGAAACCTTCTATTTAAATCAAAATTGTTTCCAGGAAGAAGAGGAAGACTATCCTGTAATTTTTGATAAACTGGATCCATTAATATTAACACTTTAATTCAACTATAATTTTTATCCTTATTTTCTTTATTATATCTTTAATTTTTATATTTATATTAAATAACTTATTATATTAAATAATTTATTATATTACTATATTTTATAATATATATTATTATTTTATTTTATTTTATTTAAATAATATTTTTATAAAAAATATAGATATATATAAAAAACTTTTCATACAAAAAAAAAATAAAATAATAAAAAAAAAAAAAAAAAAAAAAAAAAAATTATTATTTGAAAATAAAATTCATTTTCATTTTATTATTTATTATTATAAAATTATAATATTTTTAAAAACTTTAAAAAATTAAAATTTTTATTATTTTAAATCAAAAATTATTATTATATAATATTAAAAAAAATGATTATATTTAACAATGAAAAAATTTTCATATTATTAAAAATTAATTATTTTATTTTGGGGTATATATTATTTTATTAAAATAATTATTCACTTATTTAATAAATATACATTTATATAATTAAATATATTAATAATAAAATATGAAATTTACATATTAAATATTTTAAATTTCTACTATTCAAAAAATTTATTTGAAAATAAATTATTTTAAAGTTGATGATAATATATTTTTTGAACTTTTATGAAGACATTTAAAAATAGATGTTTCCAATTCTTTCATTCTTAATGATTCATTTTCATACATATTATTAATATTGTCTTCTTTTCTTTTAATATCAGACTTCAATTTAATAATAATTTCTTGGTTTTGATTTAAGTTATCATTTAATATAGATATTTCATTTTGATATTTTATTTCTCTTGCACGGAAATCATCCTTTATTTTTTCAACTTCAACTTTCATATCATATTCAATATTTTTAAATTTAATTTTAAAATTGTTAATTTCATTCATCATTGACATCATTTTTTCATTTAATAATTCTAACTTTTTCTTCTTATTACTTAATTCATTATCTAATTTTGCAATTGCCTTTTCTTTTTCATTTGTTTTATTTTCTTGATGAGCTAATTCCTGACTATGTTGTTTTTTAAGAATTTCTATTTTTTTTTCAAAATTAACCTTTTGCTTTTGAAATTCATTAACTTTCATAAGAATAAGTTTAATTTTATTCTCCTATAATATTAATTATATATATATAAATATTTTTTTTTTTATATTTTTAATATTTAAATTAATATTAAATATATTATCTTACAATATTATTCTTCATTTGCTTTTTGAGACATTCCTTTTCATTATCAGTTTTGACTTTAAAACTATTTAATTTATTTTCCATTATTTTTAAAGTCTACATTTCATTATTGTTAGTATAAATAAATTTTATTATAAATTAATATAAATTAATATGTATAAAAAATTTTATACTAACCTTACATAAAAGAATTTTTTCTTTTTCTAATTCTGATATTTTATTTGTATACTTTTCGAAATCACTAATATATTTATTTTCTAATTCATATTCATTGTCTTCAAATTTTTTTGCATATTGAATATCTAAATTATACAATTTATCTAATATCATATTTATATTCATTTAAAAGAGTTAATTTTATTACTATTATTTATTTATTTATTTATTTATTTATTTATTTATTTATTTATTTATTTATTTATTATATTTATTTATTTATTTATTTATTTATTTATTTTATATTATTATTATATTTATTATTATTATTATTATTATAAAAACCTTCAAATTGTTTTAACAGAGAATCTTCTCTTTTTTTCATATATTCAACTTCCTCATTCATTTTTTCATTTTCTTTTGAAATAATTATTAATTTTTGTTTTAAATTATCTATTATTTTTTTATTATTTTCATGTTCTTTATTTAATAATACAACATCTTCTGGATTATGATAACCCTAATATTTTAATTATTAGAATAGTATATTGTTAAAAATATATATTTTATATTTATACATATATTAAATATTAAATATTAAATATTAAAGAGCTAACATTATCATCAAGATATTTTATTTTTGACTTTAAATATTCATTTTCTTTCATTATTTGTGTTATTTGTGATATTAACTCAGGAGAAAGAATTTTATTTGGAATACATGTTTCACTATTTAATGAACTAATTTCTGATATTTCTTCTTCTTTTATATCTATATTTCCATTTTCATAAGAAGAATTCATATAAATGTTTTTTTCAAATGGTTTTATATCACTATTATTTGTTGAATTATACTTAAAGTCACAATATTCATTATTATTAATATTTTTTTTATTGACTGGTTTTTCATTATAATTATTTAAATTATCATTATATAAATAATCATTATTATTATTATTATTATTATTGTTGTTGTAATTATTATTATTATTATTATTATTATTATTATTATTATTATTATTATTATAATTATTATTATTATTATTATTATTATTATTAATATTATTATTATAATTATTTGAATTATTTATATTTGTATTGATATAATTATTATTATATTTGCTGATATGATTATCATTATTGATGTTTTTGTTATTGTTGTTGATATTATTATTAATATTACTGTTATTATTGATATTAAAATAATTTTTATAATACTCATCATTATTATTACTGTTATTATTATTATTAATGTTATTATTATTGTTGTTATTACTATATGTTATTTCAATATTTTGAATATCTATAAAAATATCAATATTTAATATATTATAATTTATAATTGAGAAATAATGAAATATATTAATATACTAGAATATATAGAAAAATATATAATAAATAAATTAATAAATTTTTACTTTCACCAAAATTACTATCATTATTATAATAATCATTAATTCTCATATCTTTCAAACTTTCATATATTGATTCTTTCATGTTATTTAATTCATTATATTTATTATATTTTTTTTGGTTATCATAATATTGAGTATTATCATAGTAATTATTATATTGATTATTTATATCATAAGTTTTATCTTTGTTAATAGTATTATTACCTAAATTTAAAAATTAGATGACAATTATTAATTAAAAAATAAAAAAGATTATTATTATTATTATTATTAATATTATTATTATTATTATTATTATTATTAAT
>ASRE01008952.1:0-10603 GCA_000412615.1 Pecoramyces ruminantium
TGACGCGGATATTGCCGCGTTAGAACCTCAAAAGAAATATTTTATTGAAAATCCAACTCAAGCTTCATACTTTCAATTATTAACAAGTAAAGGAACAAATTTTTCATGTTATATAGAATATTTAAATAGTTTAGATAATGAACAAAAAATAAATAATGAAATCTCAAATATTAGAGTTATTATTTATGCTTTGCATAGACCTTTACAATTTGCTTTTTTTTACTGGTCAATTTTATTATTTATATTACATAAATTTAATTTTAATAAACCATTGATGAAAGTTGTATTATGGCATATGATATTGCGGTAAAGTATATAATAATTTTAAAAATTGTTTTAATTAATATATATAATTATTATTATTAATAAAAAATGAAACCATATAATAATAATAAATTAATAATAATAAATTAATAATAATAAATTAATAATAATAAATTAATATTAATTAATATTTATATATACTTTAATATATATAATATATATAATATATATAATATATATAATATATATAAATAAAACTAATTAATATTAATTCATGTTTAATAATAATAAATTAATAATAATAAATTAATAATAATAAATTAATAATAATAAATTAATAATAATAAATTAATAATAATAAATTAATAATAATAAATTAATAATAATAAATTAATAATAAATTAATAATAATAATAATAATAATAATAATAATAATAATAATTAAAAGATGTTCCGGAAATGTTATTGATAAATTTGGAGATTTATTGTCACGTTATTATTCTAATGTTATAGATTCAAATATAGATGGTATTATTACTTATAAATGTAGATATGATGCTCCATCATCAGAAATGCATCCATTAAAATGGGTTTTAACTCGTCAATTAGGAACAATTTTGTGGTATATTGGTGAAATTATTGCTGATTGGTATCCATTGATTCGTACCAATGCAATAGCGAAAAATAAACGATCAATATGGTATGTATATGCATCTTGTGGATTATTTAATATGTCTAAAATTATATTAATTATTTATCATTTTTTTCTTAATCCTGGTGATTTATATGATGAACATGGTGTTTTTCGAGGAGATGCAATTAAGAAATTTTATTTTAAATATTGGATTATTCAACTTTATATTATATATACTTCAATATTTTATGATTTTTCAGTATATTATGCATTAAAAAAGAATATATTTAACAAAATATATTATAGATATGATTTTATAAAAAAATTTAAAACAATTTCAGAATATCGAATTTTTATATCAGCAGTGATTAGTATTATTTTCCTTCCTATTGTTTCATTTTCAATAATTATGAAATATTATTATTATTATAAATATAATTATTATAATTTAGATTTTTCATTTGAAGAAATTAGAAAATCAATTGCCAATATACCTTATTATATGATTTTTATTGATCAAATATTATTATTATTTAATAAAGATGAAATAACTTATGATTTAACTGAATCAGATATTAATTTAAATAAATATACTAAATCAAATATAAATAATAATTCATATAACATTAAAAATCTTAAAAATAGTAATTCTTCATTATTATATGAATATAACGATTCATCTATTGAAAAAATAGTATTTAATAAAAATATAGAAACAAATATAATTAACAAAAATAATAATTTAATGGAAAATGATTATTCTAAAAATAATAATTCAAATGTTAATAAAATTAATGAAGTATATGATTATAATACTATGGGTCAATTATATTCTCAAAGAAAAAGAAATAATGAAAATTATACTGAATATTTTGGAACACAACCAAATAATCAATGGAATAATTATTATAAGAAAGAAAGTAATTCTTCATACGGTGGTGGTTTTAATAATTGGAAAATTTTATAACAAATATTTAATATATATAAGTAATAATATTTTACATAAAAATTAATTATATATACTATCAAATAATATTATATAATAATTTATTTTTAATAATAGAAATAAAATAATTTAAAAAATATAATATTTTTAATATAAAAACGAACTTATGATTAATATACTTATTTATAAATTATTTATATTTTTTGTATTAAATTTGCTAAATTTATATTTTAATGAAAGCTATATATTTATAATATTTTATAATATTTTATAATATTTTATAATATTTTATGAAATAATTTTAATACAATATATAAATATTTACTATTTTTAATATTATTATTATTAATTAACTATAATTAATTAATTATTTATTTATTTATTAAATAGATAATATAAATAAAAAAAAATACATATATATATAATATATATATAATTAAATAATAATAATAATTATAATAATTAATAATAATAATAATAATAATAATAATAATAATTATAATAATAATAATTAAATATTATGGAAATATTAATAATATAAATTGTTATAATAATTATTTATTTTAATTTACAAATATAAAGTATAATTAAAATAAAAAAAAAATAATTGTTAAATATTTATATAAAAATTTATATACATAACATTAATTAATTTATTATTATAATTATATAAAAGAAAATAATTTTCATTTTTACATCATATGAATATATGAGAGAATATATGATGTTATAATTAATATTTTATATACATAATAACATATTTATATATGAAATAATTATAATTATAATTTATATATATATATTATATATTATATTTATATATTTAATAAAATCAATTTTATACTATTATTATTTTTTTTCATTTTAAAAAATTTTATTTTTTTTTTTTTTTTTTTAAAAATTTTATTTTTTTTTTTTTTTTTTTTTTTTTTAATTATTTTATGGTGAAAATTTTAATTTCATTATCTATATTATTTTATATTTGAATGTTTAATTTTGATTTTTGTTTTATTTTATCTATTCCATCAAATGAATTTTGTGATGCCTGGAACCCTTGTAATGAATTATTAGATCCATATAATCCAGCTTTTATATAGTCATTTGAATTAGATGCTTTTATTATATTTGATCCTGATTTTCCTTTTTGCTTTAATGCTTCAACAGAATTATATTTATTTAATGATGATCCTGGTGATCTTACTGAACTTCTTTCTAGTCCAATTGTATAAAATATATATAATGAATAAAATTTACTAATAAATAAATATATCAAAATAACAGAAGTATTAAGAATTGTTCCCATTGCAGCAATTAAATCTTGGACTAATAATGGAATATCATTAATAAGTTCAATCATTTGATTAATACTCATAAATAAAACATAAACATATACAGGTACAACTAAATTCTTTAAAAGAAAATTTATATTAATTTATTTTTATATTATTATTAATAATTTATGTATAAATGTACTTACTTCTTTAAATTTTTCATTTATATTTCTTATTGAATAAGAAAGATAAGATCCAATACCTAATATAATAAAATTTATTATAATACTATATATAAAAATAATATTTTAATATTAAACAAGTAATTAATATAAATTACATATATATATTATTTATAAAAATATATTTATAAATTCTGTTATTACCATATTATTTTAGAATTTGGATATACACATTTGTAATATTCTTTATGATCAGTTGTTAAATCTGAAACAAATTTAATTTTTCCAAAAATGAAATACATTAATACAAAAAATAAATATAATGAAACTAATGAAAGTAACATTAAATACATCTTATTTTGACTTATTCCACGTTTTGTTCCTTTTCCAAAGCAGAAACTTTATTATTATTATTATTATTATTATTATTATTATTATTATTATTATTATTATTATTATTATTATTATTATTATTATTATTATTATTATTATTATTATTATTATTATTATTAATTATTATTATTATTAATTATTATTATTATTAATTATTATTATTAATTATTAGGTATGAATTATTAAATTTTTTTTTTCCTAAATTATAACATATTAATATATATATATATATATATTTATTTATTTATTTATTTATTTATTTATTTATTTATTTATTTTTTTATTTATTTATTTAATTTAATTTATTTATTTATTTATTTATTTATTTATTATTATTATTATAATTATAATTATTATTATTATTATTATTATTATTATTATTATTATTATTATTACATTCTATAAACTCTTAATGTTTTAATTAAAATTGAACCAAATACTAATGCAAAACCCTATTATTATAATTTTTTTAATTTATTTAGTTATAATTTTATATTTATATTATAAATATATAATATTACCATATAATTTAAAATAAAATTAATATAACATAATTTTTCTGTCCTTTCTACTGTTAATAAAAAAGCATATGTAAGATTTATTATTATTCCAATTAAGATAATTATCATAAAATCAATACTTCCTAATTAAAATAATTTTATATATTATCACTTGTTACATTTATATATCATTTATTATATTTATTTTTATTTTTATTTATTAATTATTTATATATAAATTACCAGCTTTAATAATTGGCTCATTACGTAAATATAAAATTAATAACATTATAATAAATGAAACTAATGTTAAGAAATTTGAAAATGTTCGAATAGTGTAATCATAGAAATATAATCTTTCCATTTTAAAATGTTCATCACAAATATTTCCTGTATATAAAGTATTTGAACAATCGCAAAGATTATTATTAATGCAATATCCATTATTTTTACATTCTGGATTACATATTGGAAGATAACTATTATATAATATTAAAATTTTTAAATATAGTTATATATTATAAAATTATTAATATTTTTAATTATTTTTGTTAAATATTATAAAATACCATGATTTAAAATTAGAACTATCGGTATTTTGATTTATATAACGAAGAGTTTCACTTTCAGTATCACAATTTTTTATTTCAAAATCTATATATATAAAATCATTTTCAAATGGATAATATTGACCTATTATTTAAAATATATAATATATATATTTATTATTATATATTATTTTATATCATATTTATTAACATTTAATTAAAGAGTACCATAAGTATTAAGTTTCAATTTCATTGTATAATTTCCAGGATTTCCAGTTACTTTAATATATATTATATACATATATATTATATAGATTAATAATTTATTATTTTAAAATTTAATAATAATAATTATTTAAAAATTTTATATATTATAAAAAAAATTTTTTTTAAAAACCTTTAATAGAAGGAAAAGCACATTCATCATTCCAACAATATGATTGTTTTAATCCAATCAATTCTGTATTAAGTTCATCTTCAATTTCAATAAAAAATGAAATTATATCATCAAGTCCCATACTTGATAAATCAGAATTTAAATGAATTTCTTTTTATTAAAATTTATAAATTTTTTAATTATATATAAATATTATTTAATAAATATTAAAAATATTGAAAATATATATTTTAATGTTAAAAATTAATTTAATATTTAATATATAGAAAAATAGTAATTATAATTATATAATATATAATATTTACGATTGTCATAATCATCAAATATTTTACCTAAATATTAATTAAATTAGATAAATATTATTAGTAATATGATTATTAATTATAATAATATTTTTAAATTTATATTACATTTTATTCCTTCTGGTATTTTATCTCCTGAAAATATAGAAAATTTATTTGGTATATTGGAATCTAATTTTAATTTAGTAGGATTTGTCCCTAATAACCCCTTTATTTCTTTTAAATCATTGATATTTGAAAAATTAGGTTCTGAATCTTTGTTTAAACTAAATGCAACATCACCATTTTTGGCTCTATTATTTGAAAAATTACAATTTTCAAAAAATACAAAGTTTTTAGTAAAAGGACTAATTGAAAAAATAACACCTCCATAATTCGTTGCGGTATTGCTTTCAAAGTTTGAATTTATAATTGTGACCTTGTTATTTAGTTTTTCATCTATACTTTTTATGTTTAATATTGAACCATTTATTGAAGTTATGTTTTTACAATAAATATTATCTATATAGTAATTTCCAAAAATACTATTATCATTATCTATTTCAATGATACCATTACTAAAATATGAATCAGTAAATGTAATATTAGTCATTTTTGCATTAGCTCCTTCTAATGAATCTATTGCTTTATCTATTTATTTATTTTAAATAAAAATAGATAAATATATAATACATTTTTAATAATGAAATAGATTTCATAAAATTGTTTTCATTTTAACATCATATTTTTATATATTATTACTTACATCCATATATATTAGTTAAAAAGGCATTATTAATTTCAATATCAGTTTCTTTACCTAAATGGAATATATCAGTATTCACATATGTTTTTTTTTCATCTCTATTATTATTACAACTATTATCAATATTGCATAAATGGATACTATTTATCTAATAAATAATTTATTTTAAATAATATTAAATAATATTAAATTAATTTAATAATATTTATTAATATAATATATTTTAAAAATAAATATGTAAAATTTATGAACATTATATTACATCTATATCATTTATTATTATTTTATAATACTCAGAAACTATTATTGCTATAATATTAATAATAATTGATAAATGATTAATTAATATGAAAAATATGAAAAATATTATTTTAAGATATATATTATATATTATAAATATTACGTCCTTGTGATGTTATATTTCTTATTTTTATGTTACTTAATTTTATATAATCTTTAAATATATTCATATATATAAATATATAAATTAATATAATATATTTAGTATTTTTATCAATAATATAATTAAAATTACCATCATCACTTAATGAAGGAGAAGAAATATTAATGAATTCATTAAGATTTTTAGAATAAAAGCCATCTATTTCCAAATTATCAATAGTTAAATTACAATGATCTGATACATATATGAATCTTTATTTATCACATATTAATAAAATTTTATTTAATAAAATTAATTTAACATGAAATTTTCAATAAATTTATTATTTATATATTAACCTTGAATTATATCCACCAGATTTTGCAATTTTTATACTATAAATTATTAAAAATTTTTGAAATAAATTTTATTTTACATTTATATTTATTTAATTAATATTTCTTTTTATATAAAATAGAATTATTTTTTTTTAAAAAAAAAATATAATACTTTTTCAAAACTGCATTTGTATTATGATTAAACCATAAAAACGAAGCATTAATTTTCTCTCTATATTGATAAAAATCATATAATGTTGCATTTGTTACAGATATATTTATATCTATTGGATCAATTGTATTTAAAAATAATCCATCAGTTGCATTGCCTCTCATATTATTAAGTTCAATATTTCTAAAATTAAATAAATGAAAATAAAAAAATATATATAAATAATAAAAAATCTTATATAAATTTTTTTACTTAATAATTTTAATAACTGATTACCTAATATTTAGTGACGTATTTTCATTTAATGTAAATGCACAACCTTGACCACTATAACTAATAATATTTTCTCCATAAAAATTTTCAATATCAACAGATGCCTGACTTCTTATCCTTTTTTTTTTATATAATTGAATAATTGATTTAATAATAATAATTTTAAAATAATATATTACTATATTATTAATTTTTATTTATATTCAGTTATTACGCCATAATTAATCCACCATGTTTTAAACCATCCATATTTCCAGTATTTATTTGTCGAATATTTTTAAATTTTGTTAATGGTTTGCTGGTTAATTCAGATCTTATAAATGCCACACTTCCCTTTTAGTTCAATATAAATAATAATAAATATAATATACGTAATAATTCAATAAATAATTATTAATTTTGAAATTAAATGATAATTAATATATTTATTATTTAAAACAATTAACAATTATTAATTATTTTTATATTTTAATATTTTATTACTGCATAAAAAGCTGAACAATTATATGTCTCTATATATTCTGCTGAAAAATCATAAATATCTTCAAGAAATAATGCAGCACCTTCTTTTTCACTGACAATATCTTTAAATTTACAATTTTTAATATTGGTCTTTGAATTATTTATTTTTATACCAGCTCTTTTTTAAGTGTGTATATTATACATAATTTAATTATTAATAAATTTATGTAATACTTTTAAAAATGAAAAATATTATTTATAAATAAAATTATTTAAAAGCAATATAGCAATATATATTCCAAATAAATATACCCTCCGTCCTTGTCTAATGAGGAATAACCTTTTTCAAATGTTGATGCATCAATATTAACACTTAATCCTTGATTGATGATAAGACATGAACTACGATATTCACCACTAATATATGAATTTTTTAATGAAAATGAATATTTATCTAATCCATTAAAATTAATTGTATAAAGGTTACATTTACTTCCAAAAAATTTTGAATTATCAATATCTATATTTCCACTTAAAGTAATACATTCATTATCAGGAATTGGGCTTGAATCATAAGTTGAATTATATATATTTATATATCCATTATTAATATCATAATTCGAATTAATGCTTCCATAAATATAAACAAAATTCATTGTAACTTTATTATTATTATCAAAATAAATATTTCCATTAAATGATATATTTGTTAATTCTATTTCATTCACATTTTTACCAAAATATAATCTATTTGTTAAATCCAAAAAATTAATGGCTGAGGTTTCTTTTGATTTTCCAATAATTGATAGTTTTTTAAGTGATTTTGTTATATTAAAACTATTTTGAATATTAATTATTGAACTTATATTAATTTCTAATTCACTCTGTTTATTTTTTTCAATTAAATCAATAAAATCATCTTCACTTTTAATTGTATCGGCATTAACTCTGATATATATAAATGAAAAGGAAATTAATATACTATATATAATTATCCTTTTTGTAATTATATTCATTTTTGAATTATAAATATCTAGTTATTTTTGTTATAATTAATTAATAATTAATTTTATTTAAAATATTATATATATATATATATAATATATATAATATATATATTAAGAAACAATTTTATTAAAATTGTGAATTTTTCTTTTTTTTTTTTTATAATTAATTATTTAAATTTATATTTAATAAAAAAATTTAAAAAAAAAAAAAAAAAAAAAAAAAAAGAACAATTTTTCCATTTATTAAAAATACATTTTAATTGTTCGGATGAATAAAAATATTAAAATATATTTAAATTTTTTAAAAATATTTTTATATAATATATAATTATATAAAATAATATATATAATAATTCATTCATTGTTTAAAACAGTAATAACAAAAATATTTAATAATATAAATACAATTAATATATATATACTATCCCTTAAAATTTTATAATAAAAAAAATTATACTTTTTTAAATTCTGAAAATTTTATTGTTTTAAATTACCATTGAAAAGTTTACTTATATATTTATTATTTATTATTTATAATTTTAATTTATTTTTTTTTTTTTTTTCATTTATATATATTTAAATTACATTAATAAATTTTGATCAAAAAATTTTTATTTTTATTTTTTGTTATAAATTTTATATAATAGAAAAAAAACATAATAAATGAACCATTCAAATATTTAAATTTAAAAGTTTAAAAAAAGTTAAGGTGTATATAGAATATTATAAAATTTCATAATTCATATTACAAATATCTATATTATTTATAAATATATTTACTATTAATATTATTTTTTAAATTTTTTTAAATTTTTTTTTTTTTGTGATTATAATAAAATATTATTTCATATTATTATTATTTATTATAATATATATTTATTGAAAAATATTACAATCAATTATATTAATAATAATAATAGTAATAATAATAATAATAATAATAATAATAATAATAATAATAATAATAATAATAATAATAATAATAATAATAATAATAATAATAATAATAATAATAATAATAATAACATGATAAAATAATAATATGATAAAATAATAATAATAATAAAAATAATAAAAATATTTTTATGATTTAAATATAAAAAAAACATAAATAGATTAATTTATGTTTTATATTCCATTTCCAATTATAGATAATTTATAGCTTAATTTTCTAAAATGAAATAAAATATAAAGACTATATATTATTTTTTTTTTTTTTTTTGGTTTTATATTATTAAAAATTTAGAATATATAAAGTTTATAATTTTCTTTTTATTTAAACAAATTATTAAATTGAATATTATTAATTTTATTTATATTTATATACATTTTTTATGCATTTATTTTATTGTAATTAAAGTTTCATTAAAAAATAATATAAAAATAATATATATATATTTTTTATTGGTATATTAAATATTTTTTAATATTTAAATTTTAAGTTAAGGGATTTATTGATAGTATATATGATTAAATATATTATAATTATTACTATTTTTTTTTTTTTTTTTTTTTTTTTTTTATTAATTATAATTAATTTTAACTATTTAAAATAATATATACTATCCCTTAAAATTTTATAATAAAAAAAATTATACTTTTTTAAATTCTGAAAATTTTATTGTTTTAAATTACCATTGAAAAGTTTACTTATATATTTATTATTTATTATTTATAATTTTAATTTTTTTTTTTTTTTTTTTCATTTATATATATTTAAATTACATTAATAAATTTTGATCAAAAAATTTTTATTTTTATTTTTTGTTATAAATTTTATATAATAG
>ASRE01008960.1:0-15029 GCA_000412615.1 Pecoramyces ruminantium
ATTAAAAAAATAATATTCTTTTTATTAGATTAGCATATTTTAATAATAATAAATAATCTAAAACATAAGAGTATTTTCCATTTTTATCAATTTTATTGTTTTAAATTTATAGATTTATTTTATTTTTATAAACAATAATCAATTTAATTATAATAAGTATTATTTGCTTATTTCTATAATATTTCAGTATCATTATTCATATATATATTATTAATTATAGATATTATAGATATTATAGATATTATAGATATTATAGATATTATTATTATTATTATTATTATTATTATTATTATTATTATTATTATTATTTATATCTATATCATTATAATGACTAACTACATATAAAAAATGAATAATGTACCTTTTTTTCCATTTTTTGTAGTTACATCATTTAATAATAATATTTTTAAAAAGTTTTCATGCTTATTTTTAGCTGCAAATAATAAAACTTTTATGTTTTTAAAAAATTTTTATAAATATAATAACATATAAAAATAAAAATAAAAATAGAAATAATAAAAATATATATATATATATATATATAATATATAATATTTAATTTGTAAAATTTTTATTTTTATCTTTATATAATATTATTAAAAAATAACTAATAATAGGAATTTACATCTAAAGAGATATGTTTTACATCTATTAGAAAAATCAAAATTAATTACACTTTTACTCAAGGCAAATTGATTTCCTAATGATATAGTTTGAAAATCCATGACAACTAAATCATCAATCTTTAATAATAAAGTTGCATAATTATAATCAATAATTGCATGACTACCAATGTAAACATAAGAATTAACGACAGGATTAAATGAATATTGTGTTTGGTTTTTTATTGAAAATGAAATATCCCATAATGTTATATTATTATTATATGAAATTTAAAATATTTCTATAATTCCGGGCATAATTTTCAACAATTTTTTTTTTTTTTTTTTTTTTTTTTTTATGGACATAAAAAAAAAAAAAACTGAATATTTTTATTCTTTTTATAATTATTATTACTATTATTATTATTATTATTATTATTATTATTATAATTAAATGATGTTAGAATAAAATATATATATATATATTTATTAATTTTTCATACTTATTAATTAATAATATGTCGAATATTGAGGAAAAAAGACTAAATAAATTTACTAAAATAAATATTTTTTATGTTAAAATGAATTAATTAGTATAATAGTTAAGAGTTAATGATAAAAAATTATTTTTCTTAAAAAGATACTAAAAAAAAAATAATTTATGAAATAAAAATATTTTATATATATATATATATTATATCCTATCTAAAATATTTAAATAAAAACAACTAAAAATATAATAAATAAATCATTATTACAAAATTTTTTTTTTTTTTTTATTATAAAATTTTATATTTTTTTTCTATAAATAGATATTCTTCATTATAATTACTTTTTATCCATTATCCATTCTATTTCCTTTATTCTTTGCTCAGTTAAATTTTTATTTTTAAAATTTCTTTTCATGTGACTTAACTAATGGTATTTTCCATGTTTTTTTTTTACTTTATTTACATCCGCTCCATGTTCCATTAAATATATGATAATATTTTTATTTCCACCTTGAGCATACTTTATATAATAGTTTAAATCATTACAATTTTTATAAGTGATTTTAATTTTAATTATATATATATAAGTTAAAACTAAAAATGAAAATGAAAATGATAAATCATTTAATATATTATTTTTTAAAGAACTTAAAAAAATTTATTTTCTCGAATTAACAATAATAATAATAATAATAATAATAATAATAATAATAATAATAATAATAATAATAATAATAATAAAATTTAAACTGTTATAACCAATAATATATATATATATACATATGTATATATAACTGAACTGTATTTATTTATTATATTTAATTTATATTTTAATATATAAATATTTATTTACAATATAATAATGATATATAATGGTATAATTTATTATTTATTAATTTATAATACATGTAAATAAAATTTATAATATTTTTTTTCTTTTTATTATGGTGAATTATAAAAAAAAAAAAAAAAAGAATGATATTTTAATCCTTTATAATGTAATTTAAATTAGAATTTATATTTATATTTCATTAAAAAATAAAATAATATATTAATGACAATCCCAGTTTTATAAAATTTTATTGAAATTTTTTTTAATTAATGATTTTTTTTCAATAAAGAAATTACAAACTTTTCCATTACTCCATATTACAATTTCATCCTCTAAATCAAATTGAAATAATAATGTATCAAATCTTGAATTGTATTTTTCGTTATGAGGATCAGTTTGAGTAAAATATGGATAACTCAGTATTTTATGTTGATTATTTCCAATTAATTTTTCATAGAATTTATCTGATTCCTTATCATTAAGTATTTCATAATAAGATTTATTTTCTTCAAGTTCCTTATTATATACTTCTTTATAGGCTTCTGAAAATATTTTATCAAATCTAAAATCATCGGCTGTCACAGTGTCTGTATCCTTATTTAATGTAATTTTTATATTTACCACAAATTGAAAATTCTTCTCCATCAGATAGAGAACTGGAAATTTCAAATGATACAATAGATTCTTCAGTAATATCATAGTCAATTTTTTCATGATAAACTACTCTAAAACCATCTTGTTCAATTTTGGTTATCAAAATTCAAACCCAATAAATCATCATTACTCGTAAAAAATTGTAACATACCATTTTTAGTAATGGATCATCAACATCACATTTATCAAAATTAATTTGAGAAAGTAAAATTAATTTTTTTTCCTTCTGAATTTTCAGGATATTTTTTATCTTTTGTCTAATATGGTAAACCACCAATTTAATATCAAAAATAGAAGACTTTCCTTCTTTTTCAATTTTAAATTGATAACATTCTGTTTTTGTTTTACGTTTAATGACTTCTATTAATTGATCTACTTTGTCAGTCATATTATTAAATTACATTAAATTATATTATATTTTATAATAATATAGTTTTATTTTTTATTTTTTTTTTTAATTTATATTATACTAATATTTATTTATTATATATCATCATTTTTACTTTATTAATATATAAGATACTTTTTTTAAATAATAAGTATTAATTTCAATTATTTTAAAAATTTAATTTATCATAATTTTAATTAAAATAGTTCAAAAATTCATTTATTATAAATCTATAATATCATTAATAAAATAATCCACATAAAAAAAATATTAATAAAAAATTATGTTTATAAATTTTAATATTATAAATAATAATAAAAATTATTAAATTAAATTATTAAATTGTAAATATAAAATATTTAATATAAAATATAAATAAACAAAATGAATTAATTGTATTTAAATATAATAAAAAAAAAATAATAATAAAAATTATTTTATTATTTTTTAATAACCACTGTTTTTTTGTATTATATAATAATTTATTAATTAATAATTATACTAGCATTTTATTTATAAAAGTAATAAAAAGTTAAAAAGTCAAAAAAATATATATATTATATATATAAATAAATAAAATTGTTCTTTTGTTCCTTATTAAATAATCACTAATTATAAAATAAAAATAATATTTATATTAACACTTTCTATGATATTTGGCAAAGCTACTGGAATGTGCTCTTCAAGGTCAATCTTCCTTGACTCAATAAAAAAAAAGAAAAAAAAAAAATAGAATGAAGTATAACTTTTTTTTTTTTTTAATAAAATAAAATAAAGAACATTTTTTATTTTTTAATATGTAACTATTTTATAAAAGTATTTTTATTGTAATTATTTTTTATATTAGTTTAAAATAATATTATTTTTAAATTTTTAAAAATACAAGGAAATAAATTGATTATATTCATTTTTTATCTACTTATTCTTTTTTTTTTTTTTTTGGTATATTTTTTTTTTTTTTTTTTTTTTGGTATTATAAGTTTAATTTATAATTATATTATTACATTTATGTGTATTATTATTATTATTCTTATTATTATTATTATTATTTTTATTTTTATTATTATTATTATTATTTTTATTTTTTTTATTATTATTATTATTACTATTAATTTTAAAAAAATAAAAATAATAAATATATATATATATATATGTTTGATTCACTTTTTTTCTTTTAAAAAAATTAAATAATTTCGATATAATTATCTATTTTATATATTAGTTTATATATATAATGATATATACAATTTTTGATTTATTGAAATTTAATAATATATAATTTAATAATAATTTTTTAATATTATTATTATTTTTATGAGCATATTTCTTTAATTGTACTATTTTTAAAATTTTTTTTATGTATAATTGCTATAGACATTGGATTAATAATCCAACCATTTTAATATTATTAGTATTATTATTTTTACAATTGAATAAAAGTGGATAGCCATTTAAATTTTTAATTTCATTCAATTTTAGAATAATATTATTTTTTTAATGACATATCTTATATTCATGGGTCACCATATTCTGGTGATAGTTTAAAAGATTATGTGATTGAATGTGTTATTAGTGCATCTTTAGCAAAAACATGTCGATCTCCATGAAAAAAAAAAAAAAAAAAAAAAAAAAAGATGCACAAACTACTCCACTAAATACTTCCTATGAAATCATCGATTCTGAACCTCCATCTTCATCATTTACACTTAAATATAATAAAAGTATATTTTTTTCTAATCGGTATAATTCATTAATTATTTTATTAATTATATTCATAGCATAATGAAACTGGGGAAGATCCTCAATTGTTTTTATTATAAATTTTTAAAATAATATAAACATCCATTAATAATTTTAAAATTATATGATAACATCCATAGTTTACTTTATCATATAATATTAAAATATCATTATTTTCATCAGGACATTTCATTAATAATTTGATTATTCTCATATTTATATTATCATGTTTATTGAGTAATTTTAATATTTCTACATTATTTTTATTAAAAGAAACTAGAAATGAATAAATTCTTTCTTCATATTTTTCATATAAATTTAAAATTACATTTTTTTTTCATTGGCATAATTTATTAATTATTGTGTTATTTCAATATTATTAAATTAAGAAATTATTGAAATTGGAAATGATCCTTAATTGTTTTTATTATTAACCTCTAAAATAATATATAATATTATGATTATCTGTATAATCAATAAAAAATCCAATAGAATTATTATTATTATAATAATAAATTTAATAAAATAGAAAATTTCTTGTAGTATTTTCATTTTCATTCAATTCCAAAATAATGTTATGTTATCAGAATAATCAATAAATAATTGAATTAGTTCAAATATTATAAAAAGTTCACAAGTTTATGAAAAAAGATAAACATCAATTAATAATTTTAAAATTTTTTGATAACATCAATTAATATTTGAGATATTTATATCATCATATTTATTGAGTAATTGTAATATTTTTATATTATTTTTATTACAAGCAACAAGAAATGAATAAATTCTTTCTTCATATTTTTTACATAAATTTGAAATTACATTATTTTTCATAAGTATAATTCATTTATAATTATGTTATTTCAATATAATTAAATTCAAAAAGTTATTGAAATTGCAGAAGAACCCCAACCGTTTTTATTATTAATCTCTAAAATAATATAATATTATGATTGTCATTATAGTCAATAAAAAATCCAACAGCATTATTATTATTATAATGACATATTCAATAAAATGGAAAATTTCTATTTTTATTTTCATTCAATTCCAAAATAACATTATGCTATGTTTATTAGCATAATCAATAAATAATTGAATTATTTCAAATATTATATATAATGTTCACAAGTTATGGAAAAAAGATAAACATCCATTAATAATTTTAAAATTGTATGATAACATCCATGGTTTTCTTTATCATACAATTTCAAAATAATATTATTTTCAAAAGCACATTCCATTAATAATATAACTATTTATCATTATTATAAAAATAATAAGCCAATTATAGTGGGTAATATCTATAATTTATTATTTAAATTTAAAATGTTATTTATATTAACATATTCATTGAGTAATTGTAATATTTCTATATTATATTTATTACAAGCAACAAGAAATGAATAAATTCTTTTTTCATATTTTTTACAAAAATTTAAAATTATATTTTTTTTTTTCATAAGCATAATTCATTAATTATTGTGTTATTTCAATATTATTAAATTAAGAAATTATTGAAATTGGAAATGCTCTTTAATTGTTTTTATTATTAATTTCTAAAATAATATATAATATTATGATTATCAGCATAATTAATAAAATCATATAATATTACATGTATAAAGTTTACACATTCCACAAATATATAGATAGAGTTGTAGAAGATCTAATCTTCTAGTTTTTATAATATATTGATTTTTTTATATATTTTATTAAAAATAATACTATTGTTACAATACTCCTATTTATAAGTTACTGAAATAGATAACTAGGGTAGTAATAAAATATCAATATATTTATAAAAATAATTATTTTTTTAAAAAATATCATATTAGTAACATTACCCCTTCTAAACGATTTTCAAGTGTCTAATTAATGTCATTTAACATTTTTTTAAAAAAAATAATAAAAATCGAAAAATTTCAATAACAATATTATTATTATAATAATAATAACAAATTCAATAAAATAGAAAATTTCCTGTAGTATTTTCATTTTCATTCAATTCCAAAATAATGATATGTTAAATTTATCAGGATAATCAATAAATAATTGAATTATTTCAAATATTATAAAAAGTTCACAAGTTTATGAAAAAAGATAAACATCCATTAATAATTTTAAAATTTTATGATGACATCAATTAATATTTGAAATATTTATATCAGCATATTTATTGAGTAATTGTAATATTTTTATATTATTTTTATTACAAGCAACAAGAAATGAATGAATTCATTCTTCATATTTTTCACATAAATTTAAAATTATATTTTTTTTCATTGGCATAATTTATTAATTATTGTGTTATTTCAATATAATTAAAATCAAAAGTTATTGAAATTGGAGAAGGAACCTCAAAGGTTTTTATTATTAATATATAAAATAATATCATGACTATCAGCATAATTAATAAAATCATATAATATTACATGTATAATGTTTACATATTCCATAAGTATCATATTATAAAGTTCACGTTCACACGTTTTCAAAAGAAAATAAATATCCATTAATAATTTTAAAACTGTATGATAACATCCATAGTTTTCTTTATCATACAATTTTAAAATAGCATTATTTTCATCAGCACATTCCATTAATAATTTAATTATTTTATTATTATTAAAAATAACAATTCGATAATAGTATATAATATCTGTATTTTTTTTTTCATTAAAGTTTAAAATGATATTTATATTAGCATATTCACTGAGTAATTTTAATATTTCTATATTATTTATATTACAAACAACAAGAAATGAATAATTTCTTTCTTCATATTTTTTACATAAATTAAAATATACATTTTTTTTCATTGTCATAATTCATAAATAATTAAATTCAAAATTCATTGAAATTGGGGCAGGAATCTCAAAAAATGTTTTTATTATAAAATTTTAAAATAATATTTAATATTATTATTATAGGTATAATCAATAAAAAATCCATTGGCATTATTATTATTATAATAATATGGAAAAATAACTTTTCCTTTTTTTCATTTTTGTTCAATTCCAAAATAATGTTATGTTATGTTTATCAGCCTAATCAATAAATAATTAAATTATTTCAAATATTATATATAATGTTCACAAGTTATCGAAAAAAGATAAACATCCATTAATAATTTTAAAATTTTATGATAACATCAATTAATATTTGAAATATTTATATCATCATATTTATTGAATAATTGTAATATTTTTATATTATTTTTATTAGAAGCAACAAGAAATGAATAAATTCTTTCTCCATATTTTTTACATAAATTTGAAATTATATTATTTTCCATAAGTATAATTCATTTATAATTGTGTTATTTCAATATAATTAAATTCAAAAAGTTATTGAAATTGCAGAGGAACCCCAAACGTTTTTATTATTAATTTTTAAAATAATATATGATATTATGAATATCTGTAAAGTCAATAAAAAATCCAATGTCATTATTATTACAATAACAAATTCAATAAAATGGAAAAATAACTTTTCACTTTTTTCACTTTCATTCAATTCCAAAATAATGATATGTCATATTTATCAGCATAATCAATAAATAACTGAATTATTTCAAATATTATATAAAATTCACAAATTTTCAAAAGAAAATAAACATCCATTAATAATTTAAAATTGTATGATAAACATCCATTGTTTTCTTTATCATACAATTTTAATAAAGCATTATTTTCATCAGCACATTCCATTAATAATTTAACCATTCTATTATTATTAAAATAGAAATCATTTGATAGTGGCTAATATGCGAAAAAGGATTTTTTATTAAAGTTTAAAATGCTTTTTATATTAATATATTTTTAAGTAATTGTAATATTTCTATATTATTTTTATTACAAGCAACAAGAAATGAATAAATTCTTTTTTCTTATTTTTTTATATAAATTTAAAATTACTTTTTTTTATAGGCATAATTTATAAATAATTGTGTTATTTCAATATAATTAAATTCAGAAATTATTGAAAATGGAGCAAGAACCTCAAACGTTTTTATTATTAGTTTATAAAATAATATTATGACTATCAGCATAATTAATAAAATCATATAATATTACATGTATAGTGTTTACATATTCCACAATTATCATATTATAAAGTTCACGTTCTCACGTTTTCAAAAGAAAATAAATATCCATTAATAATTTTAAAACTGTATGATAACATCCATAGTTTTCTTTATCATACAATTTTAAAATAGTATTAGTTTCATTAACACATTCCATTAATAATTTAATCATTTTATTATTATTACAATAACAATCCGATAATAGTGAATAATATTCGTAATTTTTTTTTATTTATATTAAAATTATATTTATATAACATATTAAAATAATGTGGAGATATTAAAATTATATTCATTGAGTAATTTTAATATCTCCACATTATTTTCATCAAAAAAAATTAGAAATGAATAATTTCTTTCTTTGTATTTTTTTAATAAATTAATAATTGCATTTTTTTCATAGTAATAATTCATTAATTATTGTGTTATTTCAATATGATTAAATTTAGAAGTTATTGAAATTGGAATAATCAATAAATAATTGAATTATTTCAAATATTATATATAAAGTTCACAAATTTACGAAAGTATATAAACATCCATTAATAAATTTAAAATTGTACGATAGTATCCATGATTTTCTTTATCATACAATTTTAATATAGCATTCAAATTTAACTATTTTATTATTATTATTGAAATAATAAGGACGATAATAGTGGATAATATCTGTAATTTTTTTTTTTTATTAAAGTTTAAAATTCTATTTATATATTTATATTAACATATTCATTGAGCAATTGTAATATTTCTATATTATTTTTATTACAAGTAACAAGAAATGAATAAGTTCTTTCTTCGTGTATTTTTACATAAATTTAAAATTACATTTTTTCAGTGGTATAATTCATAAATAATTGTGTTATTTCAATATAATTAAATTCAAAAAGTTATTGAAATTGGAGCAGAAACCTCAAACGTTTTTATTATTAATTTCTAAAATAATATTATGACTATCAGCATAATTAATAAAATCATATAATATTACATGTATAATGTTTACATATTCCATAAGTATCATATTATAAAGTTCACATTCACACGTTTTCAAAAGAAAATAAATATCCATTAATAATTTTAAAACTGTATGATAATATCCATAGTTTTCTTTATCATACAATTTTAAAATAACATTATTTATATCAGCACATTCCATTAATAATTTTACTTTTTTATCATTATTATTTAAATAATAAGCTGATAATAGTGAATAATATCTTTAATTTTTTTTTTTCATTTAATTTTAAAATGCTATTTATATTAGCATATTCATTAAGTAATTTTAATATTTATATATTGTTTTTATTTAAAGAAACTAGAAATGAATAAATTCTTTCTTCATATTTTTTTACATAAATTAAAATATACATTTTTTCATAGACACAATTTATTAATAATTGTGATATTTAAATATAATTAAATTCAAAAGTTATTGAAATTGGGGAAGGAACCTCAAATGTTTTTATTATTAATTTCTAAAATAATACATAATATTATGATTATAGGTATAATCAATAAAAAATTCAATAGCATTATTATTATAATAATAATATGGAAAAATAATTTTTCCTTTTTTTTCATTTTCGTTCAATTCCAAAATAATATTATGTTATGTTTATCAGCCTAATCAATAAATAATTAAATTATTTCAAATATTATAAAGTTCACACGTTTTCGAAAGTAGAAAAATATCCATTATTTTCTTTATCATACAATTTTAAAATAGTATTATTTTCATCAGCACATTTCATTAATAATTTAACCATTTTATTATTATTAAAATAAGCCTATAATAGTGAATAATATCTGTAATTTTTTTTCATTTAAATTTAAAATGCTATTTATATTAGTCATTGAGAAATTTAATATTTCTACATTATTTTTATTAAAAGAAATTAGAAATTAATAAGTTTTTTTTTCATATTTTTTTTGCATAAATTAAAAATTATATTTTTTTCCATTGATATAATTTATTAACAATTGTGTTATTTCAATATGATTAAATTTAGAAGTTATTGAAATTGGAATAATCAATAAATAATTGAATTATTTCAAATATTATATATAAAGTTCACATGTTTTCTAAAGAAGATAAACATCCATTAATAATTTTAGAATTATATGATTACATCCATTGCTTTCATGTGTCTAATTAAGGTCGTGTAACATTTTTAAAAAAAAAATAATAAAAATTTCAATAGCATTATTATTATAATAATAACAAATTCAATAAAATGGAAAAATAACTTTTCACTTTTTTCATTTTCATTCAATTCTAAAATAATGTCATGTTATGTTTATCATAATAATCAATAAATAATTGTATTATTTCAAATATTATATAAAGTACACAAATTTTCAAAAGAAAATAAATTATCCATTAATAATTTTAAAATAGTATGATAATATTCATAATTTTCTTTATCATACAATTTTAAAAATAGCATTCAAATTTAACTATTTTATTATTATTGTTAAAATAATACGGACGATAATAGTGGATAATATCTGTAATTTTTTTTTCATTAAAGTTTAAAATGTTATTTATATTAGCATATTCATTGAGTAATTTTAATATTTCTATATTATTTTTATTAAAAGAAACTAGAAATGAATAAATTCTTTTTTCTTATTTTTTTATATAAATTTAAAATTACATTTTCATTGATATAATTCATAAATAACTGTATTATTTCAATATAATTAAATTCAATAAGTTATTGAAATTGAGGCAGGAACTTTAAATATTTTTATTATTAATTTCTAAAATGATATTATGATTATCGGCATAATTAATAAAATCATATAATATTACATGTATAGTGTTTACACATTCCACAAGTATCATATTATAAAGTTCACGTTCACACGTTTTCAAAAGAAAATAAATATCCATTAATAATTTTAAAACTGTATGATAACATCCATAGTTTTCTTTATCATACAATTTTAAAATAGTATTATTTTCATTAACACATTCCATTAATAATTTAATCATTTTATTATTATTACAATAACAATCCGATAATAGTGAATAATATTCGTAATTTTTTTTATTTATATTAAAATTATATTTATATAACATATTCATTGAGTAATTTTAATATTTCTACATTATTTTGTTACAAGTAACAAGAATTGAATAAGTTCTTTCTTCATATTTTTCACATAAATTAATAATTGCATTTTTTTCATAGTAATAATTCATTAATTATTTCAATATAATTAAATTTTAAAGTTATCGAAATTGAGGCAGGAACCTCAAACGTTTTTATTATTAATTTCTAAAATAATATATAATATTATTATAGGTATAATCAATAAAAAATCCATTGGCATTATTATTATTATAATAATATGGAAAAATAACTTTTCCTTTTTTTCATTTTTGTTCAATTCCAAAATAATGTTATGTTATGTTTATCAGCCTAATCAATAAATAATTAAATTATTTCAAATATTATATATAAAGTTCACATGTTTTCTAAAGAAGATAAACATCCATTAATAATTTTAAAATTGTATGATAACATCCATTGTTTTTTTTTTATCATACAAATTTAAAATAGTATTATTTTCATTAGCACATTCCATTAATAATTTAACCATTCTATTATTATTAAACTAATAACACAACAATGGTGGGTTTTATCTGTAATTTATTTTTTCATTAAAGTTTAAAACGCTATTTATATTAGCATATTCATTAAGTAATTGTAATATTTCTATATTATTTTTATTATAAACAACAAGAAATGAATAAATTATTTTTTCATCTTTTTCACATAAATTAAAAATTACATTTTTTTATATAGAAATAATTCATTAATAATTGTGTAATTTCAATATAATTAAATTCAAAAAGTTATTGAAATTGGAGCAGAAACCTCAAACGTTTTTATTATTAATTTCTAAAATAATATTATGATTATCAGCATAATTAATAAAATCATATAATATTACATGTATAGTGTTCATAATCAATAAATAATTGAATTATTTCAAATATTATATAAAACTAATATGTTTTCAAAAAAAGATAAACATTCATTAATATTTTTTTTTATTTAAGTTTAAAATGCTATTTATATTATCATATTCATTAAATAATTGTAATATATCTATATTATTTTTATTAAAAAAAATCAGAAATAAATAAGTTCTTTCTTCATATTTTTCACATAAATTTAAAATTACATTTTTTCATTGGCATAATTCATTAATAATTGTGTTATTTCAATATAATTAAATTCAAAAAGTTATTGAAATTGGGGCAGGAATTTCAAATGTTATTATTATTAATTTCTAAAATAATATTATGATTATCAGCATAATTAATAAAATCATATAATATTACATGTATAGTGTTTACACATTCCACAAGTGTGTAGATAGAGTTGTAGGAGGTCCAACCTTCTAGTTTTTATAATATATTGATTTTTTTATATATTTTATTAAAAATATTACTATTGTTACAATACTCCTATATATAAGTTACTGAAATAGATAACTAGAGTAGCATTAAAAAATCAATATATTAATAAAAATAATTATTTTTTTAAAAAATATCATATTAGTAACATTACCCCTTCTAAACAATTTTCAAGTGTCTAATTATAGTCATTTAACATTTTTTTAAAAAAATAATAAAAATCGAAAAATTTCAATAGCATTGTTATTATTATAATAACAAATTCAATAAATAGAAAATTTCTTGTAGTATTTTCATTTTCATTCAATTCCAAAATAATGTTATGTTATGTTTATCAGCCTAATCAATAAATAATTGAATTATTTCAAATATTATATATAAAGTTCACATGTTTTCTAAAGAAGATAAACATCCATTAATAATTTTAAAATTGTATGATAACATCCATAGTTTTCTTTATCATACAATTTTAAAATAGCATTATTTTCATCAGCACATTCCATTAATAATTTAATTATTTTATTATTATTAAAAATAACAATTCGATAATAGTATATAATATCTGTATTTTTTTTTTTTCATTAAAGTTTAAAATGATATTTATATTAGCATATTCACTGAGTAATTTTAATATTTCTATATTATTTATATTACAAACAACAAGAAATGAATAATTTCTTTCTTCATATTTTTTACATAAATTAAAATATACATTTTTTTTCATTGTCATAATTCATAAATAATTAAATTCAAAATTCATTGAAATTGGGGCAGGAACCTCAAAAAATATTCTTATTATAAAATTTTAAAATAATATATAATATTATGATTATAGGTATAATCAATAAAAAATCCAATGTCATTATTATTACAATAACAAATTTAATAAAATGGAAAAATAAATTTTCACTTTTTTCATATTCATTCAATTCCAAAATAATGATATGTTAGTTTATCAGCATAATCAATAAATTGTTGAATTATTTCAAATATTATATATAATGTTCACAAGTTTTCGAAAGAAAATAAATATCCATTAATAAATTTAAAATTGTATGATAACATCTATGGCTTTCTTTATCATACAATTTTAAAATAGCATTATTTTCATCAGCACATTCCATTAATAATTTAATTATTTTATTATTATTAAAAATAACAATTCGATAATAGTATATAATATCTGTATTTTTTTTTTTTTCATTAAAGTTTAAAATGATATTTATATTAGCATATTCACTGAGTAATTTTAATATTTCTATATTATTTATATTACAAACAACAAGAAATGAATAATTTCTTTCTTCATATTTTTTACATAAATTAAAATATACATTTTTTTTCATTGTCATAATTCATAAATAATTAAATTCAAAATTCATTGAAATTGGGGCAGGAACCTCAAAAAATATTCTTATTATAAAATTTTAAAATAATATATAATATTATGATTATAGGTATAATCAATAAAAAATCCAATGTCATTATTATTACAATAACAAATTTAATAAAATGGAAAAATAAATTTTCACTTTTTTCATATTCATTCAATTCCAAAATAATGATATGTTAGTTTATCAGCATAATCAATAAATTGTTGAATTATTTCAAATATTATATATAATGTTCACAAGTTTTCGAAAGAAAATAAATATCCATTAATAAATTTAAAATTGTATGATAACATCTATGGCTTTCTTTATCATACAATTTTAAAATAGCATTATTTTCATCAGCATATTCCATTAATAATTTAACCATTTTATTATTATTATTAAAATAATAAGTCAATAATAGTGG
>ASRE01008982.1:0-13684 GCA_000412615.1 Pecoramyces ruminantium
TGTCCATTTTCCAAGATCTCCAGTAGAATATATTTTATTTGAACAATTTGATAATGATTTGAATGGTGATTCTACAAATTTACTGTTTGTTAATTCAATATTATTTAAATATCCTTTACCAACACCTGCTCCACCAATATAAATTTCACCTTCAACTCCTATTGGTACTGGCTTCATATATTTATCTAAAATATATACCTCGTAATTACACAATACTTTACCAATACTTTTGATAATTTCTTTATCAGAATATAAATCAATTTTATTTAAATCAGTACAATTAATTGAACATACTGCAACTGTTTCTGTTGGTCCATATCCATTATATATTTTTAAATTTGTGATCTTTTGTAAAATTTTAATTGTATCAATATCTATTTTTTCACCACCAAAAATTATATATTTTATATGTTTCAAAGATTTCTTAAATTCATCTAAAGTTAAATAATTTTTAAATCTAGAAGGAACACTATACATAAACTTAACATTGTATTTTTCAATTAATTTACTTATTTCTAATGGATCATTATATTCATGCTTATTACATAATATAACTTTAATATTATTTAATAATGGATAATGTATATCTGAAATTGACATATCAAAAATGAATTTGGACATTGAAATTATACAATCAATATCATTTCCGTATAAATCTGTATTTCCATTTGTTGTTTGAGCGTATAAACAATGATTAATTAAATTATCGTGTGTTATCATAGTTCCTTTTGGTTTTCCTGTTGTACCAGAAGTAAACATAACATAACTAAGATCTGAACTTTCATTTATATTTTCTATCTTTTGAATATTTTTAGTAAAATTATGTTCAGATAACGAATATAATTGGAATTTATTCTCTTTTAATTTATTAATTAGTTCATTATCTTCAGTATAGGTTAAAACTAACTTTGAAGATGATTCATTTATCATGTATACAATTCGTTCAATTGGAAATTCAGGATCAATAGGTAAGAATGCTCCACCTGATTTCATGATTGCTATCGTTCCAACTACATATAAATAAGATCTTTCGCATAAAATAGGAATAATACCATTTCTATTTACACCTTTCATTCTTAAATAATGTGCTAATGAATTGGACATTTCATCTAACTCACGATAACTAATTTCTTTTTCATTAAATACTAAAGCTATTTTTTCTGGATTTTCTTGTGCCAATCTTTCAAATTCAGTATGATAGCATTTAATCTTTTCATATTCAAATTTGTTATTATTGAAATTTGAAAGAATTTTATTTTTCTCATCCATTGGAATGTATTCAATATTGGTGATTTGATTTCCAAAACTATCTATATTATGAATAACTTCTTCAAAACTTTGAACAAATCTTTTAATTGTACCAATATCATATATACTACTATTAAATTCAAATGAAATTAAATAGTTGGATTGTTTTTCAACAACATTAAATGAAATATCAAATTTAGAAAGTGTTGATGTTGTAATGTTATCTTCATATATTGAATATAGTGTATTATCTTCATTAATTTTAAATATATTCTTATCATTGTTAAATGAATAAATATTTTCTGGTTGATAAACAAAACAATTATTTAATGTTTTCAATTTCAATTTTTCGGTTAATCCAGCTAACGATTCAAATTCATCATCATAAATTTTAAGTAAAGTTTTCATATTATTATCAATAAATTTATTAAATGAATCATTTGAAGGTACCTTTATAAGAAGAGGCTGAGTTGTAACAAACATACCAACCATTTCTTCACATTGTAAACGATTTCTGTTTTTACTTACAACTGAAGTGTAAATACTAGTTTGATTAGAGTATTTTGAAAGAACATAAATGTATACGGAAAAGAATAATGAAGTTTTACTTAACTTATTTTCCTTTATATAATTATTAATTTTTTCATTTAATTCTTTATCAATTAATTTCTTATATGTTGCAACTTGTCCTTTCATATTGTCCTTATTACTTGCTTTTATAGGAATTTCAGGTGATTCATATTCCATTGTTGAAAACATTTCTTTATAGAATTTAAATTGTTCATCATA
This sequence comes from Pecoramyces ruminantium, assembly GCA_000412615.1. Lineage (NCBI taxonomy): Eukaryota > Fungi > Neocallimastigomycota > Neocallimastigomycetes > Neocallimastigales > Neocallimastigaceae > Pecoramyces > Pecoramyces ruminantium. The sequence goes on from ASRE01008982.1 coordinate 2,038, forward strand.
TTCTTTAGTTTCTTTCCTTTCATGAATAAACCATGCATAATCAGAATATTGAACTTCATCATTTGTCATTTCTCTTTCAATACCATAGTAATTTTCATTGATCTGTTGAATTAAAACTGAAAGAGTTGTACCATCTGCAATAATGTGATGAATATCTAAAAGTAATAATGAATTATCAACAATCCCAACTCTAATCAATGGTGCAATTTCTAAATTAAATGGTCTTACAAATGATTTTATTTTATCAGACGAGAAATGTTCAATTTTTAATTGTGCGTTTTCATCTATAATTCCATAAATATTATTATATGTTTTACCATCGCTTATTCCATTATCGTTTATTTCCGTATCATTCATGAAATATTTAGATCTCAATATTTTATTTCTTTTGAACATTTTTTGAATTGAATATTTTAATCTTTCTATATTAATATTATCATTTAATACTATAGAAATTGGAATATTGTATGTTGTAGTATCCTTATTCTTAATAAAATCAATATAGATACCTAATTGTTGAGATGTTAATGGAAATTGTTCTTTTTCATACTTTTTAATAATTTCATTTTTAGAATTATTAACATTATTTTTCATTATTTCATCAATATAATTTGAAATTTCTTGAACTGATGAATGTGAAAGAATATCTTTAATATTTAATTTGATTTTCATTCTTTTTTCAATCATATATGAAAATTTAATTGAATTCAAACTATTGATTCCAAGTTCAATAAAGTCGGTTGTTCTTCCAACTTCATTTTCTTTCATTTTAAATAAGGATTGAAGAATGGAACATATTTCTTTTTCTGTTTCTGTTTCAGCTGGAACATATTTTATTATGTTCATTTCTGTTATATTAATAACTGGAAGTTCCTTTATATTTATTTTTCCACTTGAAGAAAGTGGTATTTTTTCAATTTTCATGAAATAACTTGGACACATAAATTTAGGAAGTTTTTTCAAAATAAATCTTTTTAAATCACATTCGGATACAGATTCATTTATTTTACTTTTATAATAACATATCAAATAATCTGAATTGATTTTGCTATGCTTTTTATTAACCACAATTGCATAATCTATTGAAGGATATAATGTTATTGTATTTTCAATTTCGGAAAGTTCAATTCTTTGTCCATTTATTTTAACTTGGAAATCACTTCTTCCGATATAAATAATTTGTCCATCTTCTGTCCATTTTCCAAGATCACCAGTAGAATATATTTTATTTGAATAATTTGATAATGATTTGAATGGTGATTCTACAAATTTACTGTTTGTTAATTCAATATTATTTAAATATCCTTTACCAACACCTGCTCCACCAATATAAATTTCACCTTCAACTCCTATTGGTACTGGCTTCATATATTTATCTAAAATATATACCTCGTAATTACATAATACTTTACCAATACTTTTGATAACATTTTTATCAGATTTTAAATCAACACTATCTAAATCTATACAATTAGCAGAACACATTGCCACTGTTTCTGTTGGTCCATATCCATTATATATTTTTAAATTTGTATTCTTTTGTAAAATTTTAAGTGTATCAATATCTAATTTTTCACCACCAAAAAGTATACATTTTATATATTTCAAAGATTTTAAAAATTCATCCAAAGTTAAATAATTTTTAAATCTAGAAGGAACACAATATATAAATTTAACATTGTATTTTTCAATTAATCTACTTATTTCTAATGGATCATTATATTCATGCTTATTACATAATATAACTTTACTATTTCTTAATAATGCATAGTATATATCTGAAATTGACATATCAAAAGTGAATTTTGATATTGAAATTATACAATCAATATCATTTCCATATAAATCTGTATATCCATTTATGGTTTGAGCAAATATACAATGAGTAATTAAATTATCATGGCTAAGCATAGTTCCTTTTGGTTTTCCTGTTGTACCAGAAGTAAACATAACATAACTGAGATCTGAACTTTCATTTATATTTTCTATTTTTTGAATATTTTTAGTAAAATCATGTTCCGATAATGAATATAATTGGAATTTATTCTCTTTTAATTTATTAATTAGTTCATTATCTTCAGTATAGGTTAAAACTAACTTTGAAGATGATTCATTTATCATGTATACAATTCGTTCAATTGGAAATTCAGGATCAATAGGTAAGAATGCTCCACCTGATTTCATGATTGCTATCGTTCCAACTACATATAAATAAGACCTTTCGCATATAATAGGAATAATATCATTTCTATTTACACCTTTCATTCTTAAATAATGTGCTAATGAATTGGACATTTCATCTAACTCACGATAATTAATTTCTTTTTCATTAAATACTAAAGCTATTTTTTCTGGATTTTCTTGTGCCAATCTTTCAAATTCAGTATGATAACATTTAATCTTTTCATATTCAAATTTGTTACTATTGAACTTTGAAAGAATTTTATTTTTCTCATCCATTGGAATGTATTCAATATCATTAACATGATTTTCAAAATTATCTATATTATGAATAACTTCTTCAAAACTTTGAACAAATTTTTTGATTGTATTATTGTCATATATACCACTATTATACTCAAGCGAAATTAAATGATTGGATTTACTTTCAATTATACTAAATGATATATCAAATTCAGAGAAGTTTGAAAATGAATAGTCATTTCCATTAGAAGAATCATTATATAATGAATATATTCTATTATTATCATTAATTTTAAATATGTTATTTTCATTATTGGAGGTAAAAATATTTTCTGGTTGATAGGCAAAGCAATTATTTAACTTTTTCAATTTCAATTTTTCCGTTAATCCAGCTAACGATTCAATTTCATTATCATAAACTTGAAGTAAAGTTTTCTTGTTGTCATTTATAAATTTTTTAAATGAAGTATCTGAAGGAACATCTATAAGAAGAGGTTGAGTTGTAACAAACATACCAACCATTTTTTCACATTCTGAACGACTTCTATTTTTGCTTAAAACAGAGGTATAAACACTGGTTTGATTGGCATATTTTGAAAGAACATAAACATATACGGAAAAGAAGAATGAAGTTTTACTTAAATTATTTTCTTTTATATAATTATTAATTTTTTCATTTAATTCTTCTTCAATTAATTTTTGACATGATGCAACTTGTCCTTTCAAATCACTTTTGTTATATTCGTTATTATTAATTTTTACTGGAATTTCAGGAGTTTCATATTCCATTGTTGAAAACATTTCTTCATAAAATTTTAACTTTTCATTGTATTCCTTTGTTTCTACCTTCTTATTAATGAACCAAGCATAATCAGAATATTGAACTTCATCACCTGTCATATCTTTTTCGGTAGCATAATATCTTTCATTTATTTGTTCAATTAAAACTGAAATTGTTGTAGCATCGGCAATAACATGATGAATATCTATAATTAATAATGAATTATCAACAAAAGCTACCCTAATCAATGGTGCAACCTCTAAATTAAATGGTCTTACAAATGATTTAATATTGTCTGATGAATAATACTCAATTTTTAATTCTGCCTTTTCATCTATAACACCGAAGATTTTGTTTTCTAAATTTTCAATAATCATTTCATTGCCGATGTTAGTACTCGTTTGCTTTGTTAAATCAATTTCCTTAATATTTTTCAAGTCATTAAAGTTCAAATATTTTGTTTTTAAAATAGGATTATTATTAAAAACGTATTGAATAGATTTTTCTAATGTATCAACATTAGTATCATCTTTCAATCTTAAGATAAATGGAGTATTATATGTTGTAGCATCAGGGTATTTTTTAAAATCAATATAAATACCAAGTTGTTGTGAAGTAATTGGGAAATATTTATTTTGATCTTTCTTAATAGTATCTATTTGGTCATTACTTTTGTTTTTAGATCTTATATTATCAATATAAATAGAAATTTCATCAACAACTGGATGTTTAATTAAATCTTTGATTCCCATTTTTATATTATAGATACTTTTCATTTTGAATATAAATTTAAATGCATTCAAACTATTCATTCCAATTTCAAATAAATTACTTTTCTTTCCTACTTCATTTTCTCCTAAATTAAATAATTTTTGTATTATATTACAAATTAATATTTCAGTTTCAGTTTCTGGCATGACATAATTCTTTTTTGACATATTTGAAATATCAATTTCTGGTAAGGCTCGTCTATCTAACTTTCCATTTGCTGAAAGTGGGAATTCTTCTAATCTAATATAGAAATTAGGAACCATATATGATGGGATTTTTTCTAATAAAAAGTTTTTAAGATCTTCTTCTATTATATCCATTTCATTGGTACATGTATAATAACATAATAAATGATCTTCATTATTTCTATCATCTTTTTTACTCATAACAATACAATTATCAATATTATTATATTCCTTAATTTTATTTTCAATTTCTAAAGCTTCCACACGCTGGCCACGAATTTTTAGTTGGAAATCTACTCTTCCTAAATGTATTATTCTACCTTCTTTGGTCCATTTTCCTTTATCTCCTGTTTTGTATAATTTTACTTGATTTAAATTTTCATTAATATCATGATTAATAAACCTTTCATTTGTTAAATCCTCTCTATTATAATATCCCTTAGCTATACTACATCCTGCAATATAAATTTCACCAATGACTCCAACCGGAACTGGTTTTAAAAATTTATCTAAAATATAAATTTGATAATTGCATGTAGTAGTACCAGTAGTAATCATATCATTTTTTATATCTTCGTCTTCTATTTTTCCACAAGCGGCATGTGCTGTGGCTTCGGTTAAACCAAAACATACATAAATATCTGCTTTACTATTCTTTTTTAAATTTTTAATAAAATTAACTGAAATTGATTCACCAGCAACGCATATTAATTTAACATTATGTAATGCTTTCTTAAAATTATCACTACTCATGTAATTGTCAAGTCTTGATGGTGTACTTTCAATAAATTCAACATTCCATTTATTTATAAGATTACTTAACAACTGAGGATTATTAAATTCTTTTTCATTACTAAAAATAAGCGTTTTACCTTGTAATAATGAATAGTATATTTCAACAATAACCATAGCAAATGTAAACTGAGTGTATACCAATACATTCTTATATTCCCGTTCATACACACTCTTTTTTCCGTTTTTAGTTTGACTATAAAGACAATAATGTATTAAATTATCATGACTAACTAATACACCTTTTGGATTACCTGTAGTTCCAGATGTATAGAATATATAACATATATCATCACTTTTGTTAATATTATTTATACTTTCTATATTATCCTTATAGTCGTGTTTGTCTAAATCATATAAAGTAATATTCATAGTTTGAAATGTTTCTAAATCAACTGTTCCTTCACTGAAACATTTCAAAATAATTTTAGGTTTGACATCATTAATCATATATTTAATACGTTCTTTAGGAAGTTTAGGATTGATATAAACAAATATTCCTCCTGCCTTCATTACTGATAAGTATGCAACAATATAAAGGTAAGTACGTTCACAAATAATTGGAACAACTTCATTTCTTTTTACTCCAAATTTTCTTAAATAATGAGCAAGTGAATTACTCATTTGATCTAATTCTTCATATGTAATTTTTTTATTTTCAAAAATAACTGCTGTTTCATTTGGAATACTTTTGGATATTCTACTAAATTCACTACTATAAAATTTACCTGAAATATAAGAACATTTATTATTGTTAAATTTATAAAGTAATTTTTGTTTTTCTTCTTCCGGAATGTATTCCATCTCTCCAATTTTAATATTATTATCCATGTCAAAAGATTTAATTATTTCTAAATAACTTTCTAATAAACTTTCCATCATATAATCATCAAATTTAATTGAATTATAACTTAACACTATTTCATATTGGTTTTGTTCTTCAACAACTTCAAATGATATATCAAATGGAAAGTTTCCCGTAAGATATCTTTCATTATCAAATAAAATATTATCATTTAATTGTTCATTTTTATTCTTAAAAATTTGATTTTTCCTTTCTTCTTGTGAATAACCTTTAATATTTGTTCTAAATTTAAAAATATTATTAATATTTTTTAATTCTAAGTGTTTCAAATGATCAAAATTGAGAATAAATTGTTGTTGATTAAGGAACAAGTTGTATTTTTTCATTTGTTGAATTGAATCAACAAGTAAATCATCATCATTAATATCTATTAAAAATGGGAAATAACATATAAATCTATTTAATTCATCTTTTTCATTAAACTTTTCATTTTCTCCAAAATAAAAGGAATAAACATATCTTTGACCACAATACTTATGCATAATATAACCATAAATAAACATTAAAAAAGATTTAATGTGGAAATTGTTTTTACTAACTAGGTTTACCAAATGATTATAAACCTCATCTTTAATTAAAATTTTCTTCTTTTCGTATAATAAAGAATTAAAGTTTGAATTTTCTTCATTCATTTCGGTTACTTTAAATGTCGATTTTTTAGGAAATAAAAGTGTTATATTATCATTTGGATTTTCACCAATTATTTCTTTATTAAAAATACAATCAATGCATTTTTTACTTAATTCCGTAGTTTTCATATGTTTTAAATCTGAATTTAATAAAATTCCATATGAATCATCAGTATCTGCTCTTAACATTTCCGAAAATACAAAAAAATTATTATATCTTAATGCTATATTAATAAATTATTTTTCAGTTTAATATTTAAATATATTTAAATATTTATTTGTTTGTTTGTATTTTATTATTATTATTATTATTATTATTATTATTATTATTATTATTATTATTATTATTATTATTTTAAATTTCTGTTTGTTTGGTTGTTTTATTACTCTATATTTATTTCTATCTTTTTTATTATTAATATATTATAATTTTTTAAATAAAAAAAATAATAAATAAATGAAATTATAAAATTAAAATAACTTCATAAAATAATAATTTTTATTATAATCTACCACTTAACTTATTTAATATATAAAAAAAATATATCTATCAATTATTAAATACTTCATTTTATCATTTTATATATCAAACAAAAAAAAAAAAAAAAAAAAAAAAAAAATAAAGAAAAAGTAGATTATATTTATACATGTTATTCATGTTTTTTAGAAATCCACAAAATTATTAAATATATTAAATAATAATATATTAATTAAAAAAATTTTTTTTTGTATAAATTAATAAATTTCAAAAAAGTTTATTTTAAAAAACAAAATATGCCAAAAGAATATTCTTTCATTGTATAATATATTTTAACTATAAAAAAATATATATATATTTTAACTACTATAAAAAAAAAAAAGTTTACTTTAACAATACTAAATACAATATATTATCAAATTAAAAACAAAATCAAAATCAAAATCAAAAAGGAAAAAAGAAAAAATATATATTATACAATATTCTTTAGGTCATTCAATATAACGACATTTTATTAATCATAAATGATGATTAGTAAAAGTCAATAATTATTTAATAAATGTAAAACAAGTACACAAATATCACAAATATCACAAAAAAAAAAAAAAAAAAAAAAAAAAAAAAAAAAAAAAAAAAAAAAAAAAAAAAAAAAAAAAAAAAAAAAAAAAACATTACCAAACTTGTATTTATAATAAATATAAAATCTACTATTAAATATATTGAACTTATTATAAATTATATATTTAAAAATTATTATAAATATATATAAATGGAATAGATTTATATATATTTGTATTTGTATTTATAATTTGAAACTCTATATAAAATTATTTGATAAACAACTTAAAAATGTAAATGTAAAACAGTACATTAATACAAAATATTTTGTATATAATAAAAAATATTAAAACTAGATATAATAAATCCTTATACTAAATAAAACTATATAAATTATACTAAAATAGTAACTATTAAAAAAAGTTTTATTTATAATTTTTTATCTATTATATTTACAAACAATATATTTGTAGAAAAAAAAAAAAAAAGAAAAGAAAATAATGGAAAACAATAATGTAGATTTTTTTTATCTTTAATGTTACATTTTAAAAGGCAAAAAGAGAAATAATTATAATAATTATGAAATGTTTTAATAAATTAATATATTATTATATTATTAATATATCAATTTATTAAAACGTTTCATAATTATTATAATTATTTCTATTAATATACAAATCAAGTATATAAATATATTAATATTTATGTTAAATTTAATTATGGCTGATGGAAAATATTAAAAAATCAAAAATCATAGTATAAATCACATGATAGATATAAATATATTATAAAAATATAAAAATATATAAAAATACATATTTTAATTAATGGCGCAATAAATTTGCTACAATAAATTTTTCTATATTCATAAATCAATTGTGGTTTAATTTATAAAACATAATATAAAATGAACAAAATAAGTGATATATATAATATATATTTTTTCATAATGAATATTAAAAAAAAAAGTTTATTTAAAAAATATATTTTTAATAATTACTTTTTTTTATTATATTTTATTATTTTTTGGTTTTTTTTTTTTTTTACTTACATTTAATAACAATTAAATTTTAATTATGTATCATATTTTCAAAACCCGGTTCTTTAAAACACAATTTATAGGAGAAATTTTATATCAGTTAATTTATTAATATTTATTAAAATTATAATTCCACTTAAACTTAAAAAAAGTTCCTCTACTAATTTCAATTACTAATTAACTAAATTACTAACTTTGCTAAGTTGCTTGTTTTAAGATTTATATTTTATTTCACATTGATATTTATATTATACATTTATATTTATATATTAATATTAATTTTATAATGTGTAATAATATTTAATAATTAACATTTTATATTTAGTTGAAAATAAAATGTTTCAAAATAAAATGTTTCAAAATAAAATGTTTCATATATTGATAATTGATATTATATAGTTTTCATATTTTAATGTGATAACGTGATTGCTATATTAATGAAAAAATATTATGCGCCTCATTTATAATTTTATTCTAAAATTCTTTAATAAATTTATGTTTTTATATATGAACTAATTTTTAAGAGAATCTTCTTTATTCAAAGAAGCTAAGCTATGTAAACAAAATGAATTAAAGTTGTTGGGAAATAAAATAATTAATACATCTAATAATTATTTATGTATCTTTAATACACCAATATTTTTCCAGTATAAATGACCTCTTTTTATGATATTTAATATTATCATAACATTGGATGTAATAATATATTATTATGTATAGTATTATTTTTTAGAGAATATATATTACGAATATATATATCTTTTATATGTCATTTTATTAATCGTTGTAGGATTGAAAAACATATTACATACTCTTCTGTGAAAAAAAATGTTAAAGTCAATATCGCTGCATATGCTAAAAGATCTTCAAATTCATATTCATAAATATGAGTTGAGATATTTGAATATTTATTTAAAGTAATATTAATACAAAGAGATTCTTCAAAACTACATTATTTTTTTCGAACTAATTCATTCATAGTAAGTTTTCTTCGAATGTCCCTATCTCTATTTTTATTATCTTTCTTTTTTTTTTTTTTTTATTATTTTATTTTAGTCTTATTAGCATGATTTAAATTATTTTCTTTTTTGTATTCATTTTATTAACATTAATATTATTTCTCTCATTTTCACTTTTTAATAACAATTTATAAGTTTTTCACTATTTATATATTCCATCAATTTTCTTTACCTAAAAATATTAAAAATATTGAATACATATAAATTGATAATTATATAAAAATTTTTATAAATGATAACTAAAATATATAAGGCAACAATAAAATAATTAAATAATTAATTGATATATAATAATAAATATTTAATAATAATATTTAAAAAAAAATTTTTTTAATAATAAAAAATAATAAATAATAATAAATAATAATTAATAAATAATAATAAATAATAATAAATAATAATAAATAATAAATAAATGGATAATAATAATAATGAATAATAATAATAATAAATAATAATAATGGATAATAATAATAATATTTAATATATATTACAATAATTTATAATTTTTAAAGCATGGTGTCTTATTGTCATTTAAAACTGATAAACTATATTCTTTTATTGAATTACTTTGACATTCATCTTCTAGAAACTTATTTTCTTTTTCTTTCATTTTTAATAATTCTCTATATATGATATGATTAATTTTTTATCATTCATTTTATTTTGATATTTATGTATTATATTTAATAGCTAAATTAGAAATCAACACAAAATAATAATAATAATAATAATAAAAACATTGCATCAATAATTAATTTAAGATTTTCACCACTTGTCTTTCTCTCTTTTGAGTTGTATCATTGCTTTTCTCATTGAATGGGAAAAATTTTTCTTATACTTTTCTTGATTAATTATCTATTTATAAATTTTTACTGTTTAACAAAAATCCATTTAATTAAATATAAATAAATTTATTAATTTTTATCTTTTCTATTTAGAATCTTTGTATATTAAATATAAATAAATTTATTAATTTTTATCTTTTCTATTTAGAATCTTTGTATATCAGAAACAATAGCTTTATTAATTTTTATCTTTTCTATTTAGAATCTTTGTATATCAGAAACAATAGCTTTATTAATTTTTATCTTTTCTATTTAGAATCTTTGTATATCAGAAACAATAGCTTTCTACAACCCTTTAACACAATATTGAAAAAAAAAGATTAATACTACTTTTTTTATTTTATTTTTATTTTATTTTTATTTTATTTTTATTTTATTTTTATTTTTATTTTATTTTATTCTATTTTATTTTATTTTATTTTTTTTTTCTTTTTGGAACTATTTAAATAAATAAAATAATTAATATATATATTTTACACATACAAAAATATTATAAAAAATTATAATAAATGTATATATTTTAATAATAATAATAATTATTTATTTGACGTTGTTATCAATTCATATAAATTTTATTAATATTTTATTAATATTTTTTTTTTTTTTTTTTTAAATTATATATGATAGATAGTATTATGTATATATAAAATAATATAAAAAATATTATTTTATTTTTTTTTTTATTATTAATATTATTACAAATAATTATTTTTTTTTTTATTTTTTTTTTTTCACTTTATATATTTTTTATAATAAATTTATTTTTTAATTTTTGTTATTATCATTTATTTTTGAAGTATTTACAATTATTTCTTTTTATTTATTTATCATTGTTACTAATTGCTTATTGTTACTGATATTGTTGTTGCTATTACTTGAATCATTTGTTATAATTCATTAAATAAATAATAAAAATTATATTTATTTTATTTTTTTTTTTTATTTTATTATTTTTTTTTTTTTTGGAAAAAAAAAAAAAAAAAAAAAAAAAGATATAATAATTTAAAAATATTGTGAACACATTATAAATATATTTAAATTAATCAAATAATTCTGGATAAAGTGCTTTTCTCTGATTATATAATTTTATAACTAATTGATGCATTTGTTTAAATTTAGCATTAACAATTTCCTCAACATTAGGATTATTTCGATTCCTTATATAAAGTTCATTTAATGACGGTATCAATTCCACTATAGTACGTTTTTCACCATCATTTGAAACTTCTATTGATAAAAATTTACCATCATCACCACG
>ASRE01009186.1:0-14501 GCA_000412615.1 Pecoramyces ruminantium
AGTCAAATTAAAGAAAAAGAAAAAGAAAAACTTTATCTATATAAAATAGGAATAAATTTTTTCTTTTTTTACTTTTTTCCTTTTTCTTTTTTCTTTTTTGTTTTAAATTAATTATTGTTTCATGACAGTAATATTTAACAATAATTTTAAACTTTATATATAATTGTATTATTTAATAATATTTAATATAAAATCAAAATGAAATCAAAAAAGAAATCATAAAAAATTTAGAAAATTAAATTTAATAATAATCAAAATTAATTAATATTATATAATATTATATAATAATATATAAATAAAATATAAATTCATAAATTCCATTCCATTTTTATGTATATTGGAGACATATCAAAGAATTATAAAAATTGAAAATTGTGTGTAAAAAATAAATGAATAAATTAAATAAATAATATGAAAAATAAATAAATAATTTAAATAAATAATTTATTATGAAAAAAAAAAAAAAAAAACTTTAGATGGATAAAATTACACAGAAAATTATTAATATTAGTATATTTAATAAAAAAAAAAAAAAATATAAGAAAATAAACAAATAAAAAATAAACAAATTAAAAAAGTTGAAAAATGTATAAAATAAAATAAAAAATAAAAAACTTTTAAATAATAAAATATAATAAAATAAAATAAAATAAAATAAAATTAAAAAATAAGATATATAATAAATAATATAATAAAATAATCATTAACATAAATATTTAAAAATAATAATATAAATTTAAATATGAAGCTACTCTTTATTTCAATTAATTTTTTTTTTTATATTTTTGAGTTTAATATTAACCAATGTTATTGAAAGAGATTCTACAACTTTCACTTTAGAAAAAGAGTGTCAAATTTACTATTTAACAATTGGTTATAATGAAGGAAGTTGTTGTCAAGAAAATAAAATATATAATAATGAGGTTGTATGTGAAAATGGGCATATGATTAAATTGTAAAATACTATATATATATTTTTAAATAATTATAGATATTTTAATATCAATAATAAAATAGTTAAAAATAAAATAATTTAAAATAAATATATTATATCTATATATTTTAAATTTTATTTTAAATTAAAATTAATTTTATTATTTTAAAGAAATTTGTATTTAATAAGAGATGAAATTACAAATGCTTTTTTTTTTTTTTTTTTTTTTCAAATTAAAAAATTTGAAAATATTGTAAGAGATGATAATTAATATTAAACAAATAAGCAAACAAACAAAAAAAAAAAAAAAAAAAATTAAATAATTTTTTTTTTTTTTTTTTTTTTAAATTATTATAATAATATTAATTATAAAAAGGAAATTTTTTCAATAATTTCCATGATGGAAAAATTTTATCTTTATTAGAAGAATTTTCTGAATTAGAAGATTTGTAATATATAATAAACATAAATTATTAAATATTATATAATTTTTTATTATTCATATTTTATTTATTTATTGAAAAATTAAACTACATATTATATATATATTATATATAAAGAAATATTGGTTTAAATAGAATTAGTGAAATGAAATACCAAAAAGAATTTTCAAATTAAAGAAATTGAAAAAAATTGTATAATTATTCAATGATATTACATATTACATATTAAATAATTAATTTTATTGAAAAATAATTTTAAATAAATAATAAAAATTTTCAATTTTTTTTATAATATTAATGGATATTATTTGAAATAAAGAAATATAAGTCGAAATACAATTGAAATAATTTCATCTTCAATTGGAGAATTGACTGAATTAGAAGAATTGTAATATATATTATATTATTATTATATTATTAATAACAAACATTTCTATTATTTTAACATGTATTATTTATTTTAAAAATTTTTTAATTAAAATATAAATCAAAATTCTTAATGTTTTTATTTCATTTTTTTTTTTTTTTTTTTTTTTTTTTTTTTTTTTTTTTTTTTTTTTTTTTTTTTTAATATAAATCAAATTTTTAATTTAAAAAAAAATTTTTAAAAATTTTTCTTTTTAGATATAATATATTTAATATGTCCAAAAATTTATTATCTTTGGACATGATGAATTTATAATTTAAATTAAAATTTTTTTTCCTTAATCATTTTATACTAATAATAGTTTTTAATTATTAATTTTTTTCATAAATAATTAATTAATATTTATATATTTAAATATTATTAATATATTACTTTTAATTTATTATATTGTTATATTTTTTAAAAAAATATAAATAAATAATAAATAATTAAAAGTATTATAAAAAAAATTAAATTAAATAGAAAAAGTAAAATAAGAATTTAGTATAAAGTAGTATTAATTAAAAATAATGAATTAAGAAAATTATATTAAACTTAGTATAATTCGATATGATTGAGAATAATTGAGGATATAAAAAAAGTAATAAAGGATATTATTAAAGCTAATGACATAGGTCGATTAAAAAAATATTTTGAAAAAAATAATAAAATCATTTCTAATGATTTTAATGAAATATTAATTGAAGCTATTGAAAATAATGCTTCATTAGAAATTGTAAAATTTATTTACGATAAACGTATTGATAAAAATTTAAATTATATTGATAATAGAAATTCATATTCTGAAAAAGTTCCACTTTTTATAGCTATTGGGAAAAATAATTTTGAAGTTGCTGATTTTTTAATTAAGAAAGGAGCCAAATTAGATTACAATATAGATCATCATTATATTAAATTATATATACTCATATATTTAGGCAAATATAACTTATTTAATAGACATAATTTAAAATATATCATTGATAAAAATATTGATAAAAATAAAAAATTTGATTATAATTATATAATAAATGAGTTAATCATTAAATCAAATAATGATTGCATAAAATTTTTATTTAATTATGTTAAATATAATTTTAATTTTATTAAATGCTTGTTATGTATATATAAAAATTTAAAAACAACTAAAAATTTAGATCTTATAGAAAAATTTATTAAAAAATTCAATTATTTAGCAGAAAATCAAATTAAAAAAATAAGTATTGAAGATAAAATGTATGAAAATGCAATAAAATATAATAATAATACAGCTTTAGGAATTCTATTTGAAAATGATGATAATGATGAACTTACTATTGTATACAGAATAAATAATTTTAATTTAAATGAAAAATTACTTGAAACAAATAATTACAATATTATTAAAAAAATTTTAATCTATGAACCAGTTAATTTAAGTATATTAATTATGAAAAAATACTCATATTTGCCTTTAATAATATGGAAGATAAAGAAGATAAAGAAAAAAATAAGATTGGAAAGCTACTTATAAAAACATTTATCTATTCATCCTATTATGATGATGATATAATTTCTTATAAAAATCACTCAAAATGGAACAATATTGTTTCAAATGAATTCCATGAATTCGAATATGAATCGGACTGGGATGAACCAAATGTAAGTCTTAATAAGTATATAAATTTAGTATTAAATATAGCTATAAGAAAGGGAAATTTATCAGTAATTGAATATCTAGTTAATAGTGGAGAATATGATAGTGATATTAATGAAGAAGATATATATAAAAATTATCCAATATTAGTCGCATTAGAATCCGAAAATTGTAATAAGTATAAGATATTTAAATATTTATTAGAGAATGGAGCAGATTGTAATTTAGAAAACAATAATGGAAGAAATATGCTATTTATTGCTATTGATAAAAATGATTTTTATTTAGTATATTTATTAACAAAATTTAGAAGAATAAATGGACTTTGTATGAATATTACTGATATAGATGGATCAATTCCATTATCACGTGCATATAATAAGGATAACTTAAAAATATTCAACTATTTAATTAGATATATGGATATAAACCAAAAAGATAGTTTTGGAAATAATATTTTGTATAAATTAATTGATGAATCTGATGATGAATTGCTAAAAAAAATAATTTGTATGAGTATAGATATAGACATCTATTCCAAAAATAATTTGAATAAAACTATTTTAGATTATATTATATTAAAAAAAAACTATAAGATTTTAGAATTTTTATTAGATAATGATAAGCTTGATTTAAATAGAGAAAATCTTGATGGAAAAATATTATTAATTTCATTAGCGGAAAATGATAAATATGTATATGGTAGTTTATTTGAAAAACTTCTAATGAAAGGATCAAATATAAATAAAAGTGATAATAATGGCAATACGGCATTATCCTTTGCTGTTCAAAATAATAATAGTACTCTATTTAAGCTATTAATTACAAAAATTTCGAAAAAAATTATAAATATGAAGGGTAAAGATGGTAATACTCCATTACATCTCGCTGTTATTAAAAAAAATTGTGAAATGGTAGAATTACTGATTAAATATGGTGCTGATAAAAGTATTATAAATAATAATGGATGTAGTCCTAGTCGACTTAATCAAAATAATTACCGTAATTCAAGTTTTTCGTTTGATAATACAGAATATAATAAAATAAATAATTTATTATATTAATATAGTGTAGAAATCATTTATATATATTATTTATTCATTAAATATGTATGTTTCATTATAGTATTTCATTATATATATTATATAAATTTTAAATTAAAAAAAAAAAAAAATAATAATAATAATTGTAATTATTTTTTTTAATATATTATGATAATTATAATAATATAATGTAATATGATATTAATAATAGTTATTTTATAATTTTTTGATATGAATGAATGAATGAATAAATGAGTGAATAAATAAATAAATAATATATATATAAATTAATAATTATTAATAAAAAAATATGTATTTAAAAATACATTTGGAAAATTTTTAAATATTTTTAGAATTTTTATTTTTAATCTTGCTTTTTAGTACTTTTAGAATTTTTTATTAGCTAGGAGGAAATATTTTGTCAAATATACTCAAATTTTTAATTCTATTTACGTTTGCTCCATGCTCTAACAAATAATTTTCTATATAGTGATAGTCTCTTTTGTATGCTATAATTAAAGGTGTTTCATCTTTATCATTTTCCATTTCTATATCAGCTCCTTTCTCTATTAAATATTTCATTATATTTACATTACGAAATTTAATTGCTTTAATTAAAGGTGTATCACCATTACTACCATTATAATTTATATAAGCTCCATGTTCCACTAAATATTTTACTATATTTTCATTATCGTTCATACATGAAATAGTTAAAGGTGTATCATTTTCTCCATTTCTTTTATTTATATTAGCTCCATGTTCCACTAAATACTTTATAATATTTTCATCTTTTTTGAAGCATGCAATAGTTAAAGGTGTATCATTATCTTTACCAACTAAACTTATATCAGCACCATGTTCAATTAAATATTTTACTATCGTTTCATCTTTATTGTAACATGCAATAGCTAAAGGTGTATTACCATGCTTATTTTTTTCATTTGTATTTGCCCCATGATCAATTAAAATTTTAGCTATATTTTCTTTTCTAATGGCGCATGCAATAATTAATGGTGTATCACCGATATATTTGCTTTTTGTGTAAGACTTTTTTTTATTATAGAGCGTATAATATTTATGATAATTAAAAGTATCATCTTTTGAATTTACATCAGCTCCATTTTTAATTAATATTTTAACAATATTTTCATTATCATATATACATGCTGTGGCCAAAGGTGAACATCCATTGTTATCACTATAATTTACATCGGCGCCATGTTCTATTAAAAGTTTTACCAAATTTTCATTTTTATTTTTGCATGCTGTAATCAAAGGTGTACTGTCAACCCCTTTGTTTATTTTTGCACCATGTTCAATTAAATAATTTACTAAATTTTCATTTCCATTGAATGACGCATTAATAAGAGGTAGGTTATAATCCTCTTCTACATTTAAATCGGCTCCATAATCTATTAACATTTTTACCATAGTTTCATTATTATTCTTACATTCTATACTTAATGGCGTTACATGCGTTCTATCACTACTGCTTAGATCGGCACCATGCTCAATTAAATATCTCACTATGGTTTCATTTTCACTTTTACATGCTACGATTAAAGGTGTTTCGTTGAGGTTTGATTTTTTTTTATTGACATCTGCTCCATGTTCAATCAAATACTTTACTAAATTTTCATTCCCATTTTCAATGGCTGCAAATAATGGTATATTATTATAGCCTATATTTACATCGGCATCAAGCTCAACTAAATATTTTACTAGACTTTCATCGCCATTTTTACATGCAAGATATAACGGTGTTTTATAATTATCATCATTAGTATTATCAGAATTAATTATATATTCTAATATATCTTCTCTATCATTTTCAAAAATAACAATAGGTGGTAATTGACTACAGCCTTTATTAACATTCGCACCATGATCAATTATATACTTTATTAATTTTTCATTGCCATTTTCAAAGACAATAAATAATGGTGTTTCATGATTTTTATTTTCTTTATTAACGTCTGCTCCATGCTCAATTAAATATTTTATTAGTTTTTCATTTCCATTTTTACATGTAACAAATAAAGATGTTTCATTATCTTTGTTTTCTTTATTTACATCTGCTCCATGCTCAATTAAATAATTTACTAGATTTTCATTTCCATTTTTACATGCATTAAATAAAGGGGTTTCATTATATTCATTTCTTTTATTAACATCTGCTCCATGTTCAATTAAAGTTATTGCTATAGTTTCATTTCCTCTTTCACATGCAATAAATAAAGGTGTTTCATTACTATAATTTTCTTTATTAATATCTGCTCCATGCTCAATTAAATATTTTATTAGTTTTTCATTTTCATTTTTACATGCACTAAATAAAGGTGTTCTATTATATTTATTTACTTTATTAATATTTGCTCCATGTTCAATTAAATAGTTTAATATAGTTTCATTTCCATTTTTGTTTTCACATGCAGCAAATATGGTGGTTTCATTATCTTTATTTTCTTTATTGACATCTGCTCCATGTTCAATTAAATACTTTACTATAGTATCATATCCATTTTTACATGCAATAAATAATGGCGTTTCATTACAATAGTTTTCTTTATTAACATCTGCGCCATGTTCAATTAAATATTTCATTAAACTTTCATTTCCATTTTCTATTGTAACAAATAGAGGTAAGTTTTTATATGTTATATTTATATCAGCTCCATGTTCAATTAAATACTTTACTATAGTTTCATTTCCATTTTTACACGCAATAAATAAAGGCGTTTCATCATTTTTATTTCTTTTATTAACATCTGCTCCATGTTCAATTAAATATTTCATTAAATTTTCATTTCCATTTTCTATTGTTACAAATAGAGGTATATTTTTATATCCTTTATTTATATCTGCACCGTGTTTAATTAAATATTGTAATATATTTTTATTTCCAGTTTTAAATGCAACTTGAAATGGTGTCTCTTCATCATCATTATAATCATTTATATCTAAACCGAGATTAATTAAAAATTTAATTGAATATAAATTTTGTTCCTTACACGAATTGGTCAAATAATTAGAAATTTTATAACTATTAATTTTTGATATTTTGTATTTTGAAATTTTATTATTTAATTCCTCATCTGATATCGATACCTTATATTTATACATATAACATAATTTTAAAACAGATTCATTATCGAAAAAGTTTAATATCATAAATATTAAATTTAATAATTTGAAATTACAATTTTTTATTAATTCTTGTATAAAGTATGATGATATTTCAAATTTATTTTTAATTTTTTTATTTATAAATTGAATGATGTGTTGTAACCTTGCTTCATTGAGTAAATTTCTTCTGTAAATTTCATAAATGATATCCTTTTTATTATCACTAATAATATTATTTAAAATGTTTAATTCGTTTAAATCATCACTATCTATTGAAGTAATATAGGAATTAATTAGGATGCTTTTTTCATTAATTATATTACAATTTTCAATTTTTAAAATTTCTTTTTTTATAATAGTATACTTTAATTCTGGAATTTGTTTAACTATACATTCAATATTTTCTTTACTTTCATTAATAATATCTACGTCATGTTCTATTAAAATTTTTACTATTTCGAAATTTCCATTTTTAAGTGCAGTACTTAATGGTGTTTCACCAAGGCTATTTTTTTTATTAATATCTGCTCCATGTTCTATTAAGTATTTTGTTAAATTTGCATTTCCCTTTCTACATACAATGATTAAAGGCGTTACTTCACCTTTTTTATTTATTTTAACACCATTTTCATTTATTTTAGCACCATTTTCAATTAAATACTTTACTATTGTTTCATTTTCATTTTCACATGCTGCAAATAATGCTTCAAAACCAAACCTGTTATTTATTATTGCTCCATGTTCAATTAAATATTTTACTATAGTCTCATTTCCAATAGTGCATGCAGCAATTAAAGGTGTTTTCTGATACATATTTTTATTATTGACATTTGCACCATGTTTAATTAAAAATTTAACTAAATGAACTTTTTGTTCCTTACACGAATTAATCAAATAATCACAAATTTTGAATTCCTTATGATCAACCTTTGAAAATTTATATTTTGAAATTTTTTTATTTAATTCTCCAGTTGATATTGGTGCCTTCTTTTTATACATTGAACAGAATTCTATAATGATTTTATTATCGAAAAATTTAAATTTCATAAATATTAAATTTAATAAATTAATATTTTCAGTTATTATTAAACTTCGAATTAAGAGTGATGATATTTTAAAAGTATTTAGAGAGTTTTTAATTATATAATGTAGTCTTGTAGAGTTAAGAAGACCTCTTTTGAAAATTTCAAAAACAATATCCTTTTCTTTATCAGTGTTATTACTTAAAATATTTAATGCATTTAAATCATCAATATCAATGGCAACAACGTAAAAATAAATTAGGGTTTCTTCATCATTAAATAAATTGTAATCTTCAATTTTTAAAAATATTTTTTTTTTATATTTATTATTGGTATATATTTCATCTTCATCCGTTACTACTTCTACTTCTTCATTTAAACATTTGGATACATCAATTAAAGACTTATATTTAAAATCATTACTTACTTTAGCACCATTTTCTATTAAATATTTTATTATTACAATATTTATATTTTCACATGCAACAATTAAAGGTGTTTCACCATTGCTATTTTCGATATTAATATCCGCTCCATGATCAATTAAGTATTTTATTAGAATTACATTTTTATTGGTACATGCTGCAGTTAAAGGCGTTTCCCCACATATGCTATTACTATTTATATTCACACCACATTTAATTAAGAATTGTGTAAAATATAAATTTTGAACTTTACATGAATGAACTAAATAATCACAAATTTTAAATTTATTATTATCATTAATAGTAATTGTTGGAATCATATATTTTGAAATTTTATTATTTAATTCATTATTAGATATTGGTGTCTTTTCTTTATACATTAAACAAAATTCTTTAATTATTTCATTATCGAAAAATTTAAAATTTTTAAATATTATATTTAAAAAATCCATATTTCCATTTTTTATAAAAATTCGTATTAGGCTTGATGATATTTTAAAAATAGTTGTATTTCCTTTAGTAATAAATTGAATTATATCCTGAAGTCTTTCACAATTAAGTAAATTTCTTTTATATATTTCCAAAACAATATCCATTTTCTTTTTTGTATTATCATTTAAAATATTTAATATTTTTAAATCATTAATATCAACGGCGATAACATAAAAATTAATTAAATTTTCTTCAACTTTAAGTATATCATTATTTTCAAAAATTGAAAATAATATATTTTTGTTATTGTCACTTAGATATATTTTATGATTAATTAAATATTTTATTAAATTTGTGTTATTATTTAATAAAGCAACAAGTAAAGGATTTTCATCATTTTCGTTTTTAACATTAACATCTGCTCCATTCTCAATTAAATATTTTACTATATTCTCATTTCCATTTTTGCATGCTACAATTGAAGGGATAGCATTATAACCTTTATTTACATCAGCACCATTATCTACTAAATACCTTACAATTTTTTCATTTCCATTTGTGCAAGCAACAGATAAAGGTGTTTCCCCGTTTCTATTACATATATTAATATCTACATTATATTTAATTAAAAATTTTATTAGATATATTTTTTGTTCTTTACATGAATTAATTAAATAATCATTTGGGTTATAATTACTGTCAGTTGTTGAAAATTGATATTGTGAAATTTTTTTATTTAATTCATCATTTGATAGTGGTAACCTATCCTTATACATTAAACAAAATTCTTTAATAATTTCAACATCATAGAATTTAAAATTCATAAATATTAAATGTAATAAATCATTGTCTTTATTTTTTATAATACCTTGTATCAAAAATGATGATATTTTATAATCATTTGTATTATTCTTAATTATAAATTGTATTATTCGTTGAAGTCTTTCATATGTAAGCATTCTTCTTTTGTATATTTCAAAAACATAATCTATACTCATATCAAGTTTTAATAATAATTTAATATCAGGTAACTGATCAAATAAATTTTCATCGATTATATTAGTAATACATTTTATTACATTATTATATTTTTTATCAATGGAAAATTTTTTAATATCATAAGGTTTTCTTTTTATATAAAATTCTCTGTTTTCATTTATATTTGAAGAATTTTCATATTGATTTAAATTTGATTTTACATTATCCATTTTATTTGGCAAAATTGAAAGATCATTTTTTTGTTTACTTCGTTCAGTTATAAGGTTCGGAATTGATAATAGCAATTTACGTCTATTTTTAAATTTTGGAATTGAATGATTTTGTTCATTTTTACCTTGTTCATATGTAGATCTTGAAATTAGATGACTAGGTTCTTTTTTATCTTGTTCATTTGTTTTGGTCGGTAGCGTAAGTTTAAGTGCTGGTTTTTTTTTCATATTATAAAAAATGACAAAAAAAATTGAATAAAAATTTCGAAAAAAAAAAAAAAAAAAAATATATGATAATATTATTAACTTATTATTATTATTATTATTATTATTATTATTATTATTATTATTAATACAATCAATTTATCAATATATCAATGCAAAAAAAAAAAATATATATATATATATATTAATAAAATTTTTTATTATTTTTTTCCTATTTTCATATTGGAAATGATTTTAAAGTTAAATAATAATAAAGTTTATTTTTCAAATATGTAAATAATTAATAATAAAACTATAAATAATAATAAAATTTATTATTAATTCATTCAGTAAAAATAAAATTATTATAATGGAGAGGGGGTCATTTCACCAACTTTTTATTGTATTTTGAATTTTAGAAAATATATTTTGATTTTTGAAATTTTGATTTATTTTAAAAATTATAATTCGAAAATTTAATTACAGAAAAATTTATTTCATAATATTGCATTTCAGAATGTTGCATTTTAATAAATTTTTAATTAATATAAATTAAAAAATACTTATTAATATAGAAAATTTTTATATAGTATAATATGACCAAGGTCTTTTTTCATAACTACATACATGACCATCATTACAAAGTCCAGGATCACATTCTTTATCTTTTTTACATTTTTCGAACAATGATTTACTACAATAATATCCAGATTAATCAAAATTTAATAAACATTTATATGTTGAAAAAGTATTATTAGAAATATAAGTATTATTACTACATATATTACTAAAACAATTAATATTATCATTACAAAATCGTGCAAAACATTTTTCCATATTTCTTAATTCTTCAGGCCAAGATTCCAAAATTAAATCTTTAGTCTTTGAATCTAAATAATTACCTTTTGTAATGGTTTCATTAAAAGACATTTCTTTTTTTTTTTTTCTATATAATCTTTATTATGACAATAAAATACTCTACGACAATTTTATTTCTAATACAAGAAATTCCATTAAGATATTCTTCATCTTTTGTACATTTTTGGGAGTTAATTTTAATATTTCTTCTTTGGTTATTTTTTCACATGAAGTACTATATAAAATATATATTAATAAAAGTAGTTAAACCAATATATTATGAAATTCAAAAGTTACCATTTTATTTCTAATTGTTTTTTTTTTTTTTTTTTTTTTTTGGTTTAAATAAATGTTCGATAAACTCTAAATTTTTATTCTTTTATTAAATATCCATAATATTTAAATTTTTATAAATATATAATAATAATAAAATAATATTAAATATATTAATAATAATTGTTAATAAATATTTTAATGGGGTTAGGAATTTAATTAATATATTATATAATAATATTAATAATAATATTTATTATATATAAAAAGAAATAAAACAATTAGGAATAATAAAAATTATTACTAAATAATAAAATAATAAAATAATAAAATAATAAAATAATAATAATTATGAAAATTTTTTAAAAAAAATATTTAAAGCAGAAACACAACAATAATTTTAAAATTTATAATTCTAATAACTAATAATTTCTTTAAGTTATATATATTTTATTTAATTTAAAAATTGTATTATATAAAGTAACATACAATAACCTTACAAAGAATTATAAAAGTTATTTTTAATTAATTTCTTTTATACTTTTAAGATCAATCAACTTAATATAAATATTTCATAGTAAAATAAAATTAAGTAAAATATTAATATAAATAATGTTTAAGATAAATAACTATTTAATATAAATTAATTTATTATAAATTAAATTTATGTATTTTGAAATAAATAATGATATATTTTTAAAACTATAATTTAATATTTTATTTTATCTTTATATATGAAAAATGTTTCATCGTAATTATTTTCTATATCGACATCTTCTTCATATTCATTTAAATTTTACACTTAATTTTCATTACCATTTGTATACCAGTAATCAAAATTATTTAACAAAATTTAGGTTTTCTCTTTTATACTTCAATTATATTAATTTAAAGTATTTTATATAAAATAATAATAAAATTTATACTTTATGATTAAATTATAATATAATATAAATATAAAAAAAAAAAAAAAAAAAAAAAAAAAAAAATTTAAAATATGGTATTATATTATAAAATTTATAATTTTTAAAAAAAAATATCATATTAAATATAATATATATTTTTTGAAAAAAAAAGCAAAATAATTTTTTTTTAAAATAATTATACAGCATAATAATTTTATTATTGAAATTTTTATTATTATTTAATTATTCACACATTTATATATTTAAATTATAATAAAATGTAAATTAACATATTAATTAATTATTAAATTTAGAAATAGTAATTTTTATTTTTATTTTTATTTTTTTAATATTTATGAATTTAAAAAGATTATTTTTTAATAATGAAAAAATGAATAATAAAAATATGAATATATGAAAATTAATTAATACAATAAATTTCAGAAATGAAATTTTATATTAGAATTTTATTATTATATTTTTATTAATTTCAATTCTAGAAATTTACTAGAATCTTCAAAAATAATATTTTTTTTCTAATTAGATATTGATTATTAATAAAATTAATTTATGAAATATGTTTAGAGAGTATATGATAATGATAATAATTTAAAAATTTTGTTAATTATGAATTTAATGTATTTAATATCTTTTTTAATTATTTATAATATTTATTAAAAAAAATGTTGATTATTAATTTTTATTTTTGATAAAAATTGGATTAACAATTAAAAATATTTTATTTTTTAAATAAAAATTATTAAAAGACTTAAAGAAATCCAAATAAAAGAATGAATGTTAAATACACAAATCGAATACATTCTATTGGCATTACTTGATTTAGAATATTGTAAATTACATTTTTCTGAATTTAAAATTTCTAAAATTTCATCATATACTTTACTTTTATTTTTTTTATATTTAACTATTTGTAAATTGTAATTTTTTGCTGTTTCTAAATTTGCTTTCTCAAATTCTTCTTCAGCTATTTTTAAATCATTAATGTAATCAATGGTTAATTTAGTACATTGAGGAGAATTACAATTATCATTTATAGTATTTTTAAATTCTTCATCAGTTTTTATATTACTACCCACAAATTGAGCCTTACTATATGGACAATATTGATCTTTTTCATCCTTTAAACAAATAATTTTATTAACATTATATTTAAATATAAATAATTTTTGTACCAAATTTTTTAATTCATTTGGTAAATTTTTACAATCTTCGATACTTTCAATACCTTTATCATATAATTGTTTACATTTTGTTGAATTTTGAATTTCACATGTTTCATCAATATTACTTTCAGTAATATAAGAATCTATTATACAATGACCATCGATTGCTAATTGACAAGTATCAATATCATCCATATTAAACTTACTAAATCTTTTTTTTAGTGTTACATTTTTCTGTATATTATACTTTAAAGAATAAATTGAAGACAACGAATTTAAAATTAATAAGAGAATTATTAATGATTTCATTTCAAATTTAATTTTTGAAATTAAAATTTAATTCACTTTTTATTTTTTTTACTTTCTATTTTTTTTACTTTCTTTTTTTTTTTTTTTTTT
>ASRE01009266.1:0-11061 GCA_000412615.1 Pecoramyces ruminantium
ATGTAATTGTTTTAAAGTAATTATAAAAAAATTTATGTTATTATTATTATTATTTTAATACATTATTATTATTATTATTATTATTATTATTATTATTATTATTATTATTATTATTATTATTATTATTATTATTATTATTATTATTATTATTATTATTATTATATGATTATTTATTATTATCATCGTTAATTAATTAGATTCATTGGTTTATGTGGCTCCATGATCCATTAAATAGGTTATAAAAATTTCTTGATGATGCTTTTTGGCATAGTCCAGCGCCGTTCGTCCATCCCTATCCTTCCAATGAAGATCTGCGCCATGATCTATCAAATATTTCAACATCGTCATCGTGACAGTGACATCGAAGGAGGAGGAGGAGGAAGAAGAAGACGTATCTTTTGATGGATTTAGGATGGTATCCATCGCTAGGTCTTCATCATCATCATCATCATCATCATAATCATATGGAGATGGAGAGGATGGAGAGCCAACAGCGTCATTATTATCTCCATAGCTATAACTATGCCTATTCTGAAGTAAATCTAAATTTACGGTTATATCTGAATAGGCATTAAACCTACTGCTATTAGCAAAATTATTATTATTATTATTATTATTGTCATCATTGTTATTATTGTCATCATTGTCATCATCATTGTCATCATCATTGTCATCATCATTGTCATCATCATTGTCATCATCATTGTCATCATCATTGTCATGGTCTTTACCTTTCATGGAAAGAATTAATGCCGTTCGTCCATGGTCATCCGTTCGATTGACCTCGGCCCCATGCTCTATCAGTAGTTTCAAGATATTCTCCTTTTTTTGAAGATCTTTTTTCTCTTGCTCTTCTTCCTCTTCTTCTTCTTCTTCCTCTTTTTCATACGAATCATAATAATAAGAAATTCCAAAACTACGATAGATGGAGCGCATGGAGGAAGTCTTACTCTTCCTCCTTCTCCTCCTCCTTCTTCCTCTTTGATGAACGGGTAGCGTTATCGTATACATTAATGGGGTTCCTCTTCCATGAATCCAATGATTGACATCCGCACCACATTGAACCAGGTATCGAACCACATCTTCATTTTTATTTTTTATTGCCCAGGTTAGAAGCGTATGTCGAAGACGTCCATCATAATGATTCACATCAATACCACATTGAATGAAAAATTGAATAACGGGAAGATAGTTTCGTTGAATAGCAATCATGATTGGGGTTCCTTTAGATCCCCTTCTATGGATATCTGCACCATTATCCACTAAATATTTAATAATTCTTTCCTTTTTACGTTCAAAACTAATATCATCCTTTACCTCTTTACTATTTTTTTCATTATTTTCTTCATTATCATTATCATTATTATTTTCATTATTATTATTATTATTATCATTATTATCATTATCATTATCATTATCATTATCATTATTATTATTATTATTATTATTATTATTATCATCATCATTATTATTATTATTATTATTATCATTATCATCATTAATATTATTTTCTTCTTCTTCTTCTTCTTCTTCTTCATCATCATCGTCATCATATTCATAATCCCTTTCATTTGATAATTCAACAGCATAAATTAATGGGGTATTGCCATGGAAATCAATTTGATTTACATCGGCACCATGATTCACTAAATATGTTATCATTCCTTCATTTCCTTTTTTGATAGCTATAATTAATGGTGATTCCCTTATCCCAATATAATTTGTTTTACCTTCTTTTTTTTTCATTTTATCTTCATTACAATCCTCTTCCTCTTCCTCTTCTTCTTCTACTCCTTTAACTTTAATTAAATTAATATCGGCACCATGATCAAGAAGATACCCCACTAATCGTTCATCGCCACGACGAACAGCATAGTATAACGGTGTCACATGTCCTTCATCCCCATTAATGTCGGCGCCATGATCAATAAGACATTGAATCATTTCAAAAGAACGTCCTAGAGCGGCGGCCAATGCCAAAGGAGAACATAAATAGAAATAGGTATTAAAATTAAAATTAGAATGATTTATTTTATTATTATTATTATTACCGCCGCTGCTGGTATAGCGTTTATTGATTGATTTTTTCAATTTTCGTTTCACCAATTGATGAACACTGGCACCACATCGTATTAAATATTGAACAAAATCAAGTCTGCCAACTTGAATGGCATGACTTAACGGGGTTCCCACTTGTTCACTATTATAATGTGGATCGGCACCACGACTTAAAAGATACCTTATCATACCTTCCATCTTTTCGTCAATTGCGAGTAAAAGAGGTGTAAAACCTCCTCCATTAATACTTTTATTAACACTGGCACCATCTTCCACTAATAATCTCACAATACCATTTTGATGACGTCGAATAGCATGAAATAGAGGTAATTCTTCATCCTTTCCTTCTTTATTCACATCTGCACCATGATCAATTAACCATTGAACAAGCGTCTCATTTCCATTAAGAATGGCACAATTTAATGGCAACTCACCATATCGACTTTTTTGATTGACATCAGCGCCATAATTAACAAGATGTTTAGCCATGTTTTCGTAATTGGCACGAATAGCATGTACTAAAGGTGTATCTATCAAGTGATAGTCATCGACATGACTACTATCATTAGTATCATCATCATCATCATCATCATCATCATCATCATCATCAATATCATATTCATATTTTTTTTCTTTATTTTCTTTTTCTTCTCCATCACCGTCACCATCACCATCACCATCACCATCACCATCACCATCTCCTTCTTCTGCTTTACCTTCTCTTTTTTCTATCTCTACTTCTTCTTCTCCTTCTTTTTTCACTTCTTGTTCCTCCTTTCTTACCTTATTCTTTTTATTTCTCTTCTTATTCGTCTTTTTCACTAAATTAACTTCAGCACCATGTTGAATTAAGAATTCAACAAGGGACGCCTGATTCATATCAACAGCAACGATCAACGGTAATTCATGCTCCCCATCATTATTTTCTTCGTCCCCCAGTTGATGAACAGGTACACCACGATACACTAAATACTTTACTAAAGCTTCATTTCTGTTCTTAATGGCCCAAATCAACGGTTGAGAACTTTGATAAACAATGACGCCACTTTCCACTAAATATTGAATTAATGTCATATTATTGAGACGTGCCGCTTCGGATAACGGATTTCGATGGGTTTTCCCATTATTGATTTCAGCACCATAGCTAATTAAAATTTTAACAATATCCTCTCTGTTATGTTCTACAGCTCGAATCAACGGAGTTTCCCCATTACAATTTAAACTATTTACTTGGGCCCCCTTATCCAAAAAATATTTGACCAAGGATTCATCGCCGACTTCCACCGCTTCGGATAAAGGGGTATTATGAAATGGTATCGAAAAATTGACATCCGCGCCACATTCAATAAAGTAGTACACCAAAGAAATATTTCGATTTCGAACGGCAAGTATTAATGGCGTTTCATTAATCCCGGCCTCCTGATCAATGACGGCACCAAAATCAACTAACCATCGAATCACTACTTCATTATTATTTTTCACAGCCGCTGTTAAAGGCGTATCATCATAAACGTTTATACCTTTCTCATTAACATTAGCACCACATTCTATTAAATATTGAATAATTGAATTTTCATTGGAAGTGATGGCTTCCATCAATGGTGTTGTTGTATTGGATTCATTTCTATTAAGTTTAGCACCAGCTTTTATCAGACACTTGACAATGGCTAAATTTTTAATTTTTATAGCTAAAAGCAAAGGACTACCAAAACTTCGAGAGAAGGCATTCACATCAGCACCATGATCCAGTAAATATTGCACAAGAATTTCATCGGCATGAAGAATGACATGACAAAGAATAGGATCATAGTTGGCATCCTTCATATTGCCATTGATTGCATTATGATAGATGATATCCAAAAGATGATATGATTTCAAATTTCCAAGAGTTGCCAATTTCACAATTTTTATAAAAAGATCAGAATCAATGGTTATATTAGTAATGACAGAAGGGAATGCATTATGCTCCAATAAATATAAAAGAATGGATTCATTTTCAAAATGAATAGCATATATCAATGGGGTATCGCCTTGATCATCTTTTGCATTGACATCTAATTGATGTTGAATTAAATATTTCAACAAAGATAAGTTATTCTTTTGAATAAGAGGATATATCATCTTGATATGTTGGTTAATAATCTGAATATTCACATTCGCTGTCCCATTTTCAAACAAATTTTTAATAAGTGACTCATTTTGTGATATTAAAGCAAAAGATAAAAGTTTTGAAGGATTAACTTCCCCTTCGATTCTACGATCCAATAAATTTTTAATATCTGTATAGATGCTTAATTTCTCATTTTGATCACTCTGTTCTAAATTATTATTATATTTTTCATTAATATCAAAAAGGGATTCATCAAACCTATTAATAACATCTCGACTAGCACCATGGTCTAACAAGCATCTAACTATATTAACTTTTCCATTTTTTATAGCTAGTGAAAGAGGAACATCTCCAGATTCCATTGTTTCATTTATATCAACTCCTTGTTGAATTAAATATTCAACTAAAGCCTCATCTCCATAAATAATAGCATAGATCATCATAGAATTACCTTCTTTATCTCTTTGATTCCATTTCAATTGATTATTATATATAATTGTCTTTATTTCTGGTGTACCAAGATTGATAATATCTTTAAAAAGATTAATATCCAAAGTAAAATCCTTGATTTCATCAATATTGAATACATTTTCAATAAAGTATTGAACAAGATCTTGCTTTTGTGCCTGAATAGCATAGAATAATGGAAGATAATAATATTCCTTCTTTTTTTCACTTTCATTTTCATTAATACATTGATTATAATAAGGAAGATAGTCTTTTAATAATTCTAAACTATTCTTAGTAATAATAGTATCCTTTATCTCAATATTATTATTTTTGATTAGAATATCACTAATATCATATTTTTTTAAATCCTCTAGAATGTCTTCATTTTCTGAAGTTTTCTTTAAATGATAGATAAGATGATTATAATTTTCCTCAAAAGAAAATTTTACCTCCTTCAAAAGTAAATATTTCAAGAGATCCCATTTTCCTTTCATTATTATCTCTTTCATAATATTCAAAAGTAGAGGAAAAACCTTTACACCAGTTTCTAATAGATATTGAATCCATTCAATTTTCCTTTTATCTATGGTATAAATTAATAGAGTTTTCTCGTCACAGTAGAATTGATTAATATTTAAATGGTATTGCTGAATTAAATTTTTTAATAAATCTATACGGTTCTCTTTCATCATTTCAATTAAGATTTCATAAAATGTAGGATTTTCGATAATATAAGGGTAAGAAACAGAAGAAATTTGTTCATTCTCCAAAATATTCTCCAAAAAATTAACTTTATTCAGAATGAATTTAAAATCGGGTTGACACTGAATTAAATACTCTATTAATGAAATATTATTGTTTTCAATGGCAATGCTCAAAATGGTTTCTCGAGTATCCTTCAATCCATCATGATTTTCATCAAAATCACTATCAATATCAATAACCCGAGGAATCAATAATTTCAATATTGAAAGATTTATATTTCCATCACCAAACCGGATACAATTTTTTATTCGATCTTCTGAATAATGAATATCAATTCCCTTTTCAATTAAATATTCCGTTATTTTTTCCTTACCATAGATTACCGCATAATACAAAAGTGAATTATTACCATCGTATTTTCTATTAATATCAATTATATTAGGAATTAATCGTTGTATTAGATCAAATCGACCATCTTTTACTAAACTTATAATATCCTCATCAGATATATTATTACTTTTATCATATTTGATAAGACATTCAATAAGATCCAAAGATTCATGTTCTAATGAATATTTTAATATAGACAAGTTTGAATTAGTTTTATTTAATGGAAGATTTATATTTGCTCCATAGGTCATGAAAAGTTTTATCATTGGTATAGATTTTTCTTTCAAAGCATAAGATAGTAAAGATCGTCCCTTCTGATCATATTCATTGACATCAGCACCATGTATTATGAGATCTTCCATCCATTTCAATTTTTCTTCAATTGTATAATTTTTACAATAAAGAATTGTCCATAATAATCCCTGCTTATTTTTATTAACATCATTAATGCGTAAATTTTTATTATTACTTAATAAAATTAATAAAATTTCATAATTTTTTAAATGAATAGAAATCTTTATTGCTGAATGGACCATTCCAACGTTCATACTTTTTTGACAATTAACATCTAAATCTTCCTTTATTAAATTTATGATCAAGTCTTTATCATTTCGAATGACCGCATAATGTAAAATATTATATCCAAACTTATCAAGTTCATAAATATTCACATAATTCATTAATGTATTAAATATCTCTTGACAATCCAAAAAATAAGCTATTGTTAACGGGGAGAAATACTCATCATCAATATTATTCGTATTTTTATTATCATTAGTATTATTTGTATATATTTTTGGATTTTCAATTAATATTTTAATGTTTTCTATTTTACTTGTTTCAATAGCCTTTATTAACTCTGAGGAAGCATATCGTCTTATGATGTCATTGATTAGAAGATTTCGCTTAAAAAGTTGTTGAAGAATAGAATAACTATTATTCTTCAATGCAAGGAACAGCAGAGGAATATTATTTTTATCACAAATATTACAAGATGCACCATTATCCAATAAGAAATTAAATATTTCCAAAGATTTTTTATCATTATTTTCACGAACTATTGAATAGGAAATCATTAATGGAAAATAGCCATTTCCATCTTTTGCGTTAATATCTACCTTGGAGTATTTCACTAAATGTTGAATTAAATTTTGTTGCTTCAATTTGATGAATATATTTAATATCAAAGATAAATATAAACTATCCAATTCACTCATTATACGACTATCTAAAAATGCTATTGATTCCAAGGAGTTTTGATGGAATAAAATTTTTTCTAAAAATAACTTCAAAATTGCTACATTATCTATTTTACATGCATAATATAATGATGTTTCAACAAAATTTGATTTTAATGTAATTTCTTTTTCTTCTAATAATAACTTTTCTATAATATAATTTACAAAATATATATTATTAAATCGAATAGCAGTTTTTAATAGTTTACATATATATATCTGAAAAAGATTAAATAATTTTGAGGAACATTTTATGTCATAATAAATATGTTCCATTAAGATTTCAAAAAGTATAGGTTGGTTAATTTTACAAAGAGTAAGTAATATAATTTTTAAATTATTTTCATCTATTTTAAAAGATGGTCTTTGGAATAATTTTTCCACTAGAAATTTGGAAATTTTGATATTTTCTATTTTAGAGATAGTTAATAAATAGGACTTCGTATCAAATGATTCTTGAAGACTCAGATGTTCCAGGACATATTCTATTAATTCCATACTCTCTGTTCTACTTATTGTCAACAATATATCTTCAATATAATTAGTGTTGATCGTTGAAAAAGATGAACTATGAAATATCTCTTCTAAGAAATATTTGATAATAGAAAGAGAATCTTTTTGAAGAACTAAAATCATTATATCTTTCTTAATATTAATATGATGAATATCAAATGTTTTATGATGAATTAATTTATAAATAGTGAATTTTAATAAATTAAATACTATTTCTGTATCATTTTGATAACTTAAATCATTTAGAATAGACAAAACTTCTTCAAAATTAATATATTGAAAATCAAATGTTTTATGACTAATACATTGTTCAATGATTAATTGAAGTAAAATAAGATGTTCTATTTTTGAATGATATTTCTGACAATATAATTTTATTTGATGTTTTAAACAATCCAAAATATTTTCAAAAGATACATGATGAAAATCAAAAGATATATGTTTTAAAGCTTCTTCAATGAAATCTTTCATAAGTAATATTGTTTTTTCTTTTAAGGAGATTTTCGTTATTCCTTCAAATCCAAGTGAAAAAAGAATTTTTTCAAAATCATAATTTTTAAAGTTAAATGATACATGATTAAGCCATTGTTTTATATAAAATTTAACAAAACTAAAAACATTTTCAGTTTCCAACTCAATATCATTTAATTTTTCATAAAACTTGACATTTTTTAAATTAAAAGAAGCCTGACCAAATGTTCGCTTTACCAAAAATTTTAATATTTTTAAATGGCCACTGACACGATCATAGAAGGAACTATAAATATCATAATGATAAAATACATTTTCTTCCAGGTCATATTGATCAAAATCAAATGATGAACTATTGAATATTTTATTCATAAGATAATAGTCATCATTTTCTATACAATAATTTAATAAACAATTTAATTCCTCTTTATTTAATTTTAAATTTTCTTCTCTTTCACATCGACGATAGTGATAAAACATTTCCATAATATTTAAATTTTCTCTCATCATCATCATTTTAAACCAGTCCTCACCGATATCAATTTTAGATTCTTCTTTGATAATAGTTTTTTTTAAACGAGTTTGAGACAAAGGGATATGATGAGAATAAATGGAAAGTAAATTCAAAATAAAAACATTATCAAAAATGGCATTATTCCTTATTATTTTCAAAAGATCTATTCTCTTATCCTTTATAAGATCCGTCATCACCTTTGAAGATATTTTAACTCCATAACTAATTAGCAGCTTTAAAATTTTTTTATTCAATAATTTTTTATGGTATAATTTATCAAGAAGTTCCTTTTCCTGGATCCTAAAATTTACACTTGCTTTTCGATTTAATAATAACTGGACTACTCCATAATTTTTATGGATTAATGCACAAAAAAGAGGAGACATATCATCTTGGGAATCCTTAGAATGAATGGTATAATCTAAAGAAGAATAATGATCTATAATAAATTCAATTATTGGAAAAGAAAAGTCTTGTTCAATGGCATAAATCAAAAAATCGAACTGATCATGATTAAAATAAGTCATATCAATATTATTTCTTAAAAGATAGTATTTTATTTCTGGAACATTTTCTTCATTTATTTTTTCGATCAGATTTTTCTCTATTTCTTCACTATGTGCTAATTGATCTAAAAAATAGGAATCGATAGGTAATTCTAATTCTCTATTTTTAATTTTTTCAATAAAATTATATTTCTTTCCATTATGAAATATTCGTTCATTTCTATCGTAGATCTGAAAAATATCCTTTAAAATCACCTCTTTGTTTCTGGTGTCATGATGAAATAAAAAGGAAATAGTTTCATCATTTTTATGATTCATAACTTTCTCATACATTGATTTATTAAATGATATTTTATTATTTTCTCTATAGATCATTTTTCTGAGTAGAAAATCGGTTAATCCGCTCTTATTTTGATACATAAATAGCAATTTCAAAATAAAATCATTATTAAAATAATAATATTTAAAAACTTTTTCCACCACATCCATTCGATAGTCCATTATTAACTGACATATAGTATTTGATTTTATACAAAATTCATGACTTAATATATTACTTAAATTTTTATTATTTAATTGTTGATTCTCATAAAGCCATGATAATCCATTCATTTGATGAATATCTAGGCCATGCTTAATTAAGAAATCTAATAGTTTATAATTATTTTTGGAGAGAACAATGTGTATAATTGAATGAACTTCATCTTTCTCTAATTTATCAAAATATAATTTTGAAAGGTCATACGAACAAGATTTAATAATATAAGAAACCATATTCATAGATGCACTGTTTTTTATTGCAAATTTCAATAGGTCATCATTTTTATAAAAACATTTACAATACTCGTTAAGTAAAATATTATTTTTCTGGATATAATTTTGAAGTTCATTTATATTATTATTTTTTATAAAACAACTTATTTTTTCTTTTATTTCAAATTTTGTTATAATACATTCCAAATGATGAATAAATTTCTGGTTCACAGGAATTTTTGATTTTATATTTTTTAATTTATTTATGAAAAGATTTTTGGCATTTTTAGCTTCATTAAATATTGAATAAAAATCTTTGAAGATATCCTCCTTTTCTCTTGTATCATAATAATATAAAATATTTATAATTTCAATTTTATTTCCAAGGACAGAAATTTCATACAATTTTCTATTAAAATCCACTTTTTTCTTTTCTTTTTCAATAATTTGATTCAAATAAACGTTGGATATTTCTGTTTTACTTTTATAATACAATAATAACAAAAGAATAAAATCATTATCAAAAATGAAAAATTTCAAAATCTGATTCAGAAATTTAAATTTATTTTGTTTAATAATTTCTATACATAAATCAGAAGTGATATAGAGTCCTTTCCTGAGTAGATATTGATAACCTTTAATATTAATATCAGCTAATAAGTTATCATACGATAATAAATTTATACTCTCTTCACCCTTCTCTATGATATAGTTTGCAATTTTAAAATTATTTTTTTCAATTGCCACAGAAAGAAATGAACTATTAAAAATATTATATTTTCCTTGAAAATATATCCATTCTAATATATTTATAGAAACATTATTATTTTCAATTTCATGAACTAAACATCTATACCAATAATAATTATCAACATAATTTCTTAAATCCTTTAATGAATTTTCTTTGAAAATATTCTTTAAATCATCAATTTTTTTTGAATTTTTAATAATATATATAATATCATTTATTATATCTTCTTTTTCATTCATGATTAACATAGAGTAATTTAATAATTTAAATATTAAATTTTGAATTATCTTTTTTAACTTTCTATTATTCTTATATATATATATATATATATTTGTATACAATAATCACAACTATAAAAAACTCATTTTCTAATAATACAATTTTAATTTTAATAATTTTAAAAATTCATTCATTTAAAAATATTATATTTAAAATCATAATTATTATTTTTTAATAAAATTTAAATAAATATTACAACTTTTTTTTTTTTTTTTTTTTTTTTTTTTTTTTTTTTTTTTTTAATTAAATGTTTAATCCATTTATAACTATGAAAATATATATATATGTATGTAATTAAAAAAAAAAAATTATTATTACAAAAA
>ASRE01009314.1:0-10224 GCA_000412615.1 Pecoramyces ruminantium
ATATTTTTACAGAATTTTTTATTTTTCTATCCAAACCAAAAAAAAAAAAAAAAAAAAAAAAAAAATAAATTTAAATTTTGAATTAAAATACTTATTAAATGTTAATTTATATTTGTATACTAACAAATCAAATTTAAACTTCTATAATCATTTTTTTTAATAATTAATAATTAATAAAAAAATATACATTATCTTATGTATATGTATTAAATTGTTTTTAATAAAAAAAAATAATGAAGAAATACATATTTTTAAATATAAAATTGATCTATATTTAATATTTTTATATTATTAAAAGTTTAAACATAAAATAAATATAAATTTTTTTTTTTTTTTTTTTTTTTTTTTTTTTTTGAAAATTAAAATATTATGACATGACATTTATTTCATTATTATTATTCGTTATAATAAAATATTACTGATTCTTATTATTATACTAAACAATAATATTTATAAATATATTCCTGTTTCAGTTTGAAATTATTAAGGATATTCCTTATTATTATTATCTTTTTTTTTCAAATTTAAATATATCTATTGATATTGATATATTTAAATAGAAATATATTTATTAATATATTTTATTATAAATATATATAATATATATGTATTAATAATAATAAATGAGTAAATATATAAAATAATTAATTTTTTTTAATAGCAAATAATCTATAGCTTATATTCATAAAAATAAAATAAAATAAATATAAATAAATATAATTTAATATTTATTATTATAATACATTAAATACATAAAATAATGATTAATGAACTTAAATTATATACAAATATTATAAATATATTATAAATAATAAGTAAATCTTTAGAAAAATTTATATATAAATTTTTTTAATATTTATCAATATATAATTCTATAAATTTTACCTTATTTAATTATTTAAAAAATTATATTTATAAATATTAATATTAGTTTAAATATATTAATTTAAAAATATTGATGCCAATTATAATAAATAAATAATACTAAGTAATGATTTAAGGTATA
This sequence comes from Pecoramyces ruminantium, assembly GCA_000412615.1. NCBI lineage: Eukaryota > Fungi > Neocallimastigomycota > Neocallimastigomycetes > Neocallimastigales > Neocallimastigaceae > Pecoramyces > Pecoramyces ruminantium. The sequence goes on from ASRE01009314.1 coordinate 1,007, forward strand.
TTATATTTTCTTTTTACCAATTCAAAATAAAAAAAACCCCTTTTATAAAGAGGAAAAAAATTTTTTTTTTTTTAAAATAATAAATAGATTGTGAATTATTCATTAACTATTTTATAGAAATATAAGTCAATTGGAAAGTTATCATTTATATAATTAAATTGTATAAACCTTATGAACAGAGCTAAATTATTATTGTTGTTCCTTAATCATATTAGTATTATAATGTATTATAAAATAAAAACAAAAATTAAAAAAAAAATGTTTTATTAAAATAAATTATTATTATTATTATTATTATTATTATTATTATTATTATTATTAATATTATTATTATTATTATTATTATTATTATTATTATTATTATTATTATTATTATTATTATTATTATTATTATTATTAAAATATTTTATATTGATATATATGTTTTTATTTTATTTTTATTTTTTTTAAAAAAAAATAGAAAAAAAAATGAAATTGAATATAATTTACTACAAGCTATGTTTAGAAATGATATTAAAAGTGAAATCAATTATTAATTAAAAAATATAAAATTAATAACTTCTTTTTTTAAAACTGAATAAAAACAATGAGAATGGATAGTTTTCAATTTTAAATTTTGTATTAACAATGATACAGAAATACTTAAAATATTATTTTTGAATTAAATGAAAACAGTAAAGATGAATAATATCTTCTTTCATTAGTTATTTTTAATAATGATAATATATGAATAGTTCAATTAATCTGATTTTGATAATGGTAAAAATATTGTTTTAGTTTTTAGAATTAAATAAAAACTAAAAAAAAAAAAAAAAAAAGAAAAGATGAATAAAAAGAAGAATATTCATTTTCATTAGCTAGTTAAATTATTCAATAATTATGCTAATGCTAACAATATTATACTGGAATTAAATGAAAATGATTTAATTAATAATATGAAAAGATCTTTTAATTTTCATGAAATTTTAAAAATATTTCAAAAATATTAATAAAAAAACTATTATAATATTAAAATTTAAATAATAATTATAATAATAATTATAATAATAATAATAATAATAATAATAATAATAATAATAATAATAATAATAATAATAATAATAATAATAATAATAATAATAATAGAAATAACATTTAATAATGAAAAATTTGAATTTTTAAAACAATATAATACAATTTCAAATTCATGAACAACAAGAAGAGATTTTTAGTAACAAGTCTATCGGTTAATGAATGCTTAAAAAAAATTAAATAAATTACTTTTAAAAAAAAATTATATTCAATTATTATATCTAATATTTAAAATACTTTTTACTTTTTATTATTTTTTCTATTCAATATAAATTTATTTCCAACTGATAATGGAATTGTTGTAATATCATTGTTATACATATTTTATTATTAAACAATAAATTATTAATTTTTTTTTCAGAAACAAATTTCATGAATAAAGTTATAATAATAATATTCTTTTTTTAAAAAATAAATTTTAATAAAAAAAAATAACAATTTTTTCAAATATAACAATTTATTGATGACATTAATTATGAAGGAATTAAAGAAATTTTTCATAATTAATATTTTTTTTATTTTATTAAATGTTTAAATTAATTTTTAAAATTTTTTATAAAATAAATCATATTTGTAATAATTTAAAAAGTATCTTCTATCGATTTATATATGAAAATATATTTATTAAGAACAAAAGAAATTTTATTTTCATTTTTATTCAATTATTTTACTTTTTAATATTTTTTTTTCTTTTTTTTTTTATTTTTGTTTTTAAATTTATATATTAATTAAATTTTTTTCATTATTCCTTATATTATCAAGATCGATTATAAAATTAACATTTTTAAGTTTGTTTTCAATATATTTTTCTTTTCCTTTTTTTTCTATCTTTTTGAACAACTTCATTATGAATATTAAAGAATAAAGCATAGTTGTTCATAATTAGGCCATAATATGTTAATGTTTTGTTTTGTAACAAAATATTTTGTGTATCTTCTTTTTAAAGACAAATGATCTTGTTCTTTTAAGTATATCATCATAAGTAAAACAATGCTCCATTGTATAATTATAACAATATACCAAAGTCTAATAGCTTTAATGATGTCTCCTTTAATTTCAACTGAGAAATAAATACTGTGTGATATTTTTTTATATATGATGTTTTAACTTTTAACTAGAAATTTATTTTAATTTATTCACTTGACTGATTTATTTACCTATATTATTTATTTATTAATTTTTATTATATATATTCAACTATTCATTTAAATAAATTTATATGTCAAATATATTATTATCCATTAAATTTAAATTACTAATTTATTAAATTATCCACTTCATCAAATTTATATATATATATATTTTGTTCACTTAATTACAATAATTATTTTTATTTACTTAATAATAGTTTTAGTCACTTAATTATTTAATAATAAATTATTTATGTTAAATCCATTTTAATTTCATATTAATTAATTATTATTAATATTATTATTATATTTTTTCACTATAAAGTTTTCAAAACTCTTTATTAAATTTTAAAGGTGAGAAACAAGTAAATGGTTCAAATATAGTATAACATAAATTTAATTATTATCAGGAAAATTCATAACACTATGGAAATTAAGTTTAAAATTAATCTTAATAGTTAATACAAAAAAATATTATTAAATCAAAAACAATTATAATAAATTGTTGGAAAACAAATAGGATAATTAAAATTACCTATATTAAATGAATCAGTTGAAGATATATCAATCACATGATATAAAGTTTTTAATTAATCGATATAAATGAATGGTTGACTTTTCCAATTCGTTTAAAATCTTTAATTTTTCGGAATATAATTTGATAATTTCATAGATACAATTTTCTCAAATATGGTTATATTTAGTTTTATTATTAATGTTAATTTATTCAAATATATCATCATTGTATTCTTTAATGGTTATTATGTGATATTTATTGGTATTATATGTTTTTTGAATTTGGATTTTTAAGTATTCATAATAATCAACAAAAATGACATCCCTAAATAAAACCTTAAATAATGTTGTAATGGTTTCTAAACAATTTAATTTTTTGATTCAGGTTGTTTTTGTTGAATTTAAAATTTATTGAATTAATTTGAATTAAGAGGATAAGTAAATTTCTCTTCTGGTGTGTAATCGTTAGAGAAGGAAACCATTTTAAATTGTTTTAATTTTAATTTATTTTTTAAAATTAAAGTCAAATTATGAGTCGATTTATCGTCCTTTTTTATATTACTATTTTTAATATGGATAAACGGTTAAAATATTTTTAATCCTTAAATTATTTTTTAATTTTTTGAATAATCTAATCATTATTAAAAAATCATATCATATATAAAATTAGATATAAAAATACATAAATTTAATTTATTTATGGGCTAGAATTTTTCACAAAATTAATATATACACTTGTAACCACCTGACTAACATAATATAAATCTATAATATATACAATTCATATAAATATTAACCAACCAGAGTCTGTTACATGACTATATACTATTAATCCAAATGCGCTCATTTAAATAAATATATATATATAAAAAAAGTGTATAAATAGATATAAAATATATTAATTGATATTATAGATAAAATTGATTTTAAAATAATAAGAAAATGAATAGTAATAAAATATCTGGAGAAGAAAACACAAATACAACTAGAATAATTATGGTTTGATTATGGCAATGACAAATACTTGGTTTGTTACTTTACTTTCAGAGAAAACATCGAAAATAATGGTAAATTGAATAGAAGAGCACTTCCATTTCCCAGTATACAGGGTTTCATTAAAGATTTGTATGTTGCTCCAATTAATGATATAGAAAGAATTCTCATAAATATTTATTCTATTTTATTTAAATTAGCTGAAAAAGAGATTGGAAGAACAGCAGACTTTTATGAATTAGAAGGAGATAATATTAATTTGATTCGATTTGTAGGGTTAATTGAAAAATATTTTGAAATAAGAATAGATATTCAAACCTTAGCAGAATATAGTAGTATCAAGGTAATATCAGAAAGAATTCAAGAAATTAAAAATTGTCATGATCAAAATGCAAAATCAAAAATTAAAAGTATTGTTAAAGGAAAAAAAAATATTTACCCTGTAATATCACAACAGCTTGGGGTTTATTTGGATTGTGTCAAGAACGAAAATTCATTACTTTATAATATCCCAATGATATTGAAATTAAAAAATTTAATTAATATGAAACTATTAGAAAAAATCTTATATTTATATTTAAATAGATATAAAATCTTTAAAACAAAATTTATTTCGAGAAAAGATAATGATAATCATGAAAAAATATTTGGGGTTTATGAAAAAAATGCAACTATTTCTATTGAAAGGTATATGAAAATTGAAGATTTTAAGAATAAATTCTTGAGATCTTTTAAATTATTAGAAGCTCCATTAATTAAAATGGATATGGTGGATAATGATGATAAATATATATTCATTGATATACATTATATTATTGGTAATGGTATATCAATAAATATTATAAAAAAAGAAATATGCAGTATATACAATGATATTATAGTAAACGGAAATAGTATTATAAAAGAAATTTTAGACTACAGTGACTATGCGTTATATAATGAAAAAAGAAAATCGGAAGAATATGGAAAATATATAGAATTTTTCAAAGAAAGATTCAAAAGATTATGTAGTTCCAGATTTACCTAAAAAAATTTTTAGTATTAGGAAATAATAGAGGTGATTTTGAAAAAGATTTAGAAAATGAAATAAAATTTAATTACATTAAAACCTATCAATATACAATTCAAGAAAGTGTAGGTAGTAAAATTAATAAATATATAAGAAATATAGAAATCTCAAAAACAGGTTTCTTTTTCACCATCTATGAATTCATATTATCTAAATATGATAATAAAAAATTAGCTTATACATCAATTGCAACTTCAAATAGAAACTTGAATTATTCTCAAGAAATAGTTGGAATGTTCGTGAGTACGTTACCTTTTATATTTGACTTTAGTAATAAAAATGAATCTATGAATAAATATTTATTAGAATATAACAAATTCTTGTTAGAATTATATGATCATCAAATGACCTCATTCTCTGAATTATCAAAGGTGTTGAAACTGAAAAGATTAAATAATATTTTTGTTTTCCAACCAAAATTGGCATTACAATACAATAACGGGGACAATAATAATAATTATATTTTCGAAGAGAATGAGAATGTAAATAAAATGATGGAGTTAATAGAAAATAATAAAAATAAATTTTCATTTTCATTTTACGTTTCAGAATCAATAAAAGAAAATGAATATAAATTAAATATAGAATATGATAGTCAAATTTATGAAAGAATATTTATAAAAAGAATGATAAATAGCTATGTTATGCTTATAAAAAATATAGAATCATTTTCAAATAAAATTTCAGATATTGAGTATATCCCAGTAAATGAAAGAAATAAAATATTAAAGAATTTCAATAATAATATGTATGAATACGATTTCAATAGAATATATCACAATGAATTTAAGAGAATATGTAAGGACTATCCCGAAAAGACAACTATTCAAAATCTATATTTCTTTAAAGAAATATTTTTGATATAGATAATATGTGTGAAAAAATGCTCCAACTTGTTTCAAATGTAAATAATGAAACTTATGTTATTAATAAACGTATTAGGGTATTACTTGAAGCCAATCAAAAACAATTGAAAAACATAAATCAAAAAAATTATTGGCGTTTGAAGAAATTGTTGATTTAATTAAATTAGTTAATTTTTATAATATTGACAAATTAAATTTAAATTTTAATAAAATCGATTTTGAAAATTTATGTAAAAATAGATAAATTTCATTGTTATTATATTATTATTCTAAATGTTAATCATATGTAATGATGCTAAATAGTTAGGTTATTACTCTTGATAACAACAAACCTTTAGTAATTTTAAATGACTTTCATTGAAATTATAATAAATATTTTCCATCATAGAGATATTGGATTGAATCACATACTGATTTTACTGTTAATCCAAAATATGGTCATCGTAAAAATGTTGTTTGGGGTCATCCAGCATTGATATTGCACAATATATCATTTGTTTTAAAAAGAAAAACATGTTATTATTTTTATGATGAAGATCTTGAATATATCAAGAAAAATTGTATTGTAATTAATACTGGAAGAAGATATCTGTAAGAAATCCCTTATAAGATTTCTTATAAAGAATTTTTTATATCTCATTAATAATAATTAAATAATTAAAACTAATTTGGAAAAATATATTTATCGAGTTGATTATAAAGAGATATAATAAACAAATACAAACAAATATTAAAAATAACAATTAAAACAACACACTCGATTATAAATAACAATTAATTGTACATTTAAATAATTTTTTTTAGATTATTTATTCATATTTATTTATCATATAACTTTATAATATTAACTCTTGATTTCCTAATGAATTCAAAGTAATTCTTATTTATTTCACTAGCCCACCATTTGTAAAGGGTAGGTTGACTATTGTAATTATTAAATATTTTAATAATTATAATAATTAAAAATAATAATTAGTCAAATCAATAATAATAACAGTGATTGAAAATAACATTATTATTGAAATTTTCAATCTATTTTTGAACTTTAATAATTAATACTTTTGTTTAAAATGATAAATTTTACTTGTTATAGCAATGAATTTGTCCTTAATTTTACAGATACTGATAATATCATTAAGGATTTTGTATGAGTATTTAAAAGAACTCGTTTTAGACAAAGTTAAACTTAATATTGTTTGTAAAGTAAATAATAATTTTATGACATTAATATGAATTATGAATTCTAATTGTCATATCATTCAACTTCATATAATCTACATAATTAAGGATCTTTCTTTTTACCAAATAAAATAAGAGCACCAACTGGGAATGTAGATTTTCTAATGAACTTTATTCAAAATTTTCTTTAAAATACTTTAATTTGTCCCTTTCTGTTTTAATTAAAGGATAAATAGGTCCTTAAAATAAATTAGAATATCCTTTAGATTAATTTAATAATCATATTCTCGATGTGGTAATAATACTTCATAATTTCTTTCATTCATGACTTCAACAAAGTCTAATCAATGAACAGGAATTATAATAGATTTATTATTATTTATATCAATTTTATATTTACCTTTATTTGTTTTCCTAATACAATCATATCTTTTAATATAATAATTAAAACTATCATATAAGAATCAATTTAAATAGATTTTAATATATGATAAAAATAATTTAAAACACTTATTAATTAAAAGATCAATAATAAAATAATTTATAAAAATAAAATAGATTTAAAAAAGTTAAAATAGATATTTAATTATTTTTAAATTGTTTTTATATATTTTAAATACTTATTACTTTTTCATGAAATTCTATCCTTTATAACTTATTCTCTTCTTTCATTAGAAGTTTATACAAATAATATATATATTTTATAATATTATAATATATTAAATTATTGTTAGAATTCCATTCCATCAATATTTCATTTTTAATTATTAATAATAATAAATATAATATAATAATAATAATAATATACATAATATAATTTAAACGAAAATGTTTAATGCAATTTTTATATTTAATACATTGAGTTTAAAATATAAACAAAACAAAAATATTTTGATAAAATAATAATTATTTATTAAAAAAGTTATATATCGATTTTTGTATATATAAAAGTTGTACAAAACAATAAAAAAAATTTTTTAAAATATTTTATTTATTATAATTAAAATTAATAATTTCATTCCAATTTATTAATGAAAAAAAAAAAAAAAAATAAAATAAAATCTTTTTCCCTTTGATAATTAAATTATTTATTATTAGTGTTTAAAAATATTTTTTAATATATTTGATTTAATTATATCATAAATCTTTTATTCAAATCTTTAACCCTTTTCTATTAAATATTTTAAATAATGATAATTTAAATATTAATAATTTACTTGAATATTTTAATAAAATATTTTATAAAAATTATATTTTCAATTTTATCTTGATTAAATATAATAATTTCGTAACAGTCTTCACTTTCAGAAATTATTATAGTAATAAAATATTTAATTTATTTATTACAATATAAAATTTTATTCAATAATTTTTTTTTAAGATTATAAAATTAATATTAATCTAAACTATTTATATATTTTCAAAATATAAAAACCAAAACAAAAATTACATTAATTATTTATTATATGATTTCATAATTTATTTATTATTATTTTAAAATAAAAATTATATATATTATTAATTATTATTTTGATCCCTAAAATAAGTTTTTTATATTATTTTATTATTTAAAATAATTATTTTTAAATATGAAATATTATTTTTATTTCTAAAATGATATTGTCCATTTTATATTAAATAATTTATTGATTAATTAAAATAAAAATTTAATTATATAATTAAATATAAATTTTTTAATTAAAATATTTTTAAACCATTTATCTTTAAAATAGTTCCTTTACAGGGACCTTTTTTTTTTTTTATTTTAATTTAATAAAGCACTGGTAATACATTCTTTTCAAAAAAAAAAAAAAAAAAAAAAAAAAAAAAATAAATAAAAAAATCAGTATTGATAAAATGACATAATATTAAATTTATGGATTGTTTAAATTAAATTATTTTTAATGGAGATTTGAAAAGAAACAATTAACACTACTAGTATAAATTATTTACAATATTAATTTCAAATTAAAATAAAATTTCAATTAATAAAAGTAATTTTAAATTAAATAATTTAATTTTTGAATTTTATATTTTTACACAACTACACAACTATTATAAATAAATAATTTTATTACTATGAAAAAAAAAATATTAATATAATATTAATCTTCTTCAAAAAGAACCAATATCTCTAACAAATGAAACAACTCAGTTCTTAACTCATTATTTTTGAGAGAAGCAACTATATATTTAATATTTTTTTTTAATTATTTATTAATAATTATTTTATTACAAACTTACAACTGTATACAATAATACAATTTAATTTTACATTTATACTAATTTATAATTATAAAGTTAAAATATTAATAATAAAATAATTTAAATTCAATTAAAATATATGTACATAATAAAATATTATAAAATAATTATAAGTAAAATTAATATAAC
>ASRE01009706.1:0-14514 GCA_000412615.1 Pecoramyces ruminantium
CAGAACTTTTGTATATTTAATATAGTAATATTAATTGATATAATTAAAAAAATTTTATATATATAAAAAAATTTAAAATTTCTTTTTATTATTATTTATTACTAATTTATTATTATTATTATTATTATTATTATTATCATTTTATTAAAATAATATTATATAAAATTATTTTGAATTACATTATTATTTATATTATAATGTATATGAATTTTTATTAATACTAATCAAAAATCATGGAATAATATAACTATTTTATTCATCGATTTTAATTCAAAATTTTAATTCTGAAATTTCATTTCATTTCATTTCACAAAATTTTTCATTATATTATTTGATAAAATATATTATTATTTAATAAATATAGGCGTAAGTGTGAAATTTAAAAATTTTTATATTTTTTTTTTTTTTTAGTTTATTATTAGATAATTTATATTTAAAAAAGATTAATTTTTAAAATTAATTAATTTTATTTTATTTTTTTTAAATAAAATTAATAAAATAGTTGGTGTGCAGGAAGTGCTACTTGTAAACTATTAGGTTTAAATAAAATATGTAAGTTGTTTAAATTTCAATAATAATTATTATATTAATATTAATAATATCAATAAAGTTATAAGCGTTATATAATTACTTAGAAATTATTATTATAATTATAATTATTGTTATTTATAATAAAATATTAAATAAATATTTTAATTTATATAATATATATATATATGTATTTATAATATTATAGTTAAATCTTCTATAGCGACAAGAGTAGCTTATGCAATGATGTTATTATGTACTTCCATTGCATCATGGGTAAATAATAAAAAATATTTTATTAAATGAATATTTAAAATTTTATATATATATATAATATTAAATTATATTTATTATATTTATTATTTATTATTTTATTATATTATTAAATTATTTTATGAGATATTTTCATATAATACTAGAAATTGCTAATGAATAATACAACATAAAATAACAATAAAATTTAAAAAAATTTTTTTTTTTTTTTATTTTCATATATAATTATATTTTAGCTTATGTTAACACCATTTGCTTCAAAAAAATTAACCTATATTATTGGTAAAGGAAGTTACTTTTTTGATACTGATGAAAATTGTAAAGATGGGCATTGCTATAGTATGCTGGCGATTTATCGTATTTGCTTTGCTTCTAGCACACTTCATATTATTTTTTCCATATTAATGATTGGTGTCACCAATTCAAAACAAATACGAGGTAAAATTCAAAATGGATTTTGGGGACCAAAAATATTAATTTGGTTAATTGCAACCATTCTTACTTTCTTTATTAGTAATGGGTAATTAAATTAAAAAAAAATAAAAAAAAAAAAAAAAAAAAAGCGAAAAACTTTAAATATATATATATATATATATTTAAATGAATATTATTTAATAATGTCTATATATTAATGAATTTTAATAATAATATATATATATATTAACTAAATTATATATATATATATATATATTTTAATTGAATAGATTCTTTATTTTTTGGAGTAGATATATTGCTTTAGTTGGATCTGTATTATTTATGTTAATTCAATTAATTATTTTAATTGATTTTTCATATTCATGGGTTGAATTATTTATAAGTAAATATAAATATATATATACGTATATATAATTTTTTATCTATCATATATAAATATATTTCTATTAAAATATAAAATATATTAATTTTAAATTATAATTAATTATTTTAATCATTATTTTTATTATTATAATTATAATTATAAAATAATAAATAATAATAATAATAATTATTAATAGACAACTATGAAAATACTGATGATAAAAGATATATGTATGTATTAATTGTTTCCACTTTTGGTATGCTTATCGGTGCCATTGTTTTAACTGTTGTAATGTATGTTATGTTTGGTAAAAGTGGCTGTTCCTTAAATCAAGTATTTATATCACTTAATCTCTTTTTATGCATACTTATAACAATTATTTCAATTCTTCCTGAAGTACAATATGCAAATCCTCAAGTAAGTTTTTTTTTTTTTTTTTTTATTTTTATTTTTATTTTTATTTTTTTGTTAAATAAAATAATAAGCAACAACAACAGCATCAACAACAACAATAACAACAACAACAACAACAACAATAATAATAATAATAATAATAATAATAATAATAATAATAATAATAATAATAATAATAATAATAATAATAATAATAGTAATAATTATAATAATAATGATAATTACAATTATAACAATAATAACAACAGTAACAACAATAATAATAGTAGAAATGTATATACAAACTATAAAAAAGATTATAAAATTATTGATGATGAATCTTCATTAAATCACATATTTCTTTCTAATCAGACACAAGATTCTTCTTCAATCAATTATAGTAATAATAATAATGATAATAATAATTCATATTACAGTTTACCAAATTCTCATTTAAAATCAAGAACAAATCAAAAAAATAAACAAATTCTAGAACAAGAACAAGTTCAAAAAATAAATCTATCAAAAAAACAAGATCAACAGAATCAACAAAATCAACAAAGTCAACAAAATCAACAAGATCAACAAGCAGATCAAATAGAACTCGGCCTTTCAGATCAACAAGTACAATTAACTCAACAACAATATCAAGATTCACAATCACAACAACAACAACAGCAACAACAGCAACAACAACAACAGCAACAGCAACAACAACAACAACAATTTTCTAGTCAGGTTTTAACTCCTATAGCTATAACAATTCAATATAGACAGCCAGTCTATTTGGGAACAGTAGATTCTTCTAAAGATAATCAAAAGGGTTCTTCTATTAATTTTACATATAATGATGGAAATAATGGTAATTCAGATGATCCTTCAATTGCTTCCATAGATCCTATTACTGGAATAGATTCCTCTGATGCTTCAAAAAATAAAGATGATCCTTCTCTTAATGGATATGTGCCATCAAAATCTAATGGTTCTAACAAACAGTGTATAGCTTTATCAACTCTTCTATTAACATTCTTCAGTTTACTCTTCTTACTGCTTATTGCTATAATTGTTATTATCAAGCTAAAATTCAGATTAGTTCAACAAAGTACCGATCCCTCTGCCATTAAAAAACCATCATCAGCTGGTAATAATAATAATTCATATATCCTACCAAATGGTTCGCCGAACTACCCATATAATCAACATCCAATAAATGAAATGGGAAATGATAATTATTCTCAAATGCAAATTGATATGTCTTATAGAGAGTCTATGAACAATTACTACAGAAATAATTATAGTATGAATTCGGGTGGTAATACCAATGCAAATAACACCAATGGTAAATACATCAATAATTATCAACAATTTTATCAATCGAATAATAACAATAATAATAATAATAACAATGGAAACGGTATGTATCAAAGATATATGTATCCGTCCCAACATAAAGGATATAATAATAATGAAATGTCGAAGCATGGTAGTGTCAATGGTTATATATATGGTGGTAATGAAATAGATATCGAAAAATCAAATATTCCTAATTTTGGTGACAGAAATAATAATAATAATAATATTGGTGTACCCTTGGGAAATAAATCTTTAAATAATGTAAACTATATAGATAATTATCCATTCTCAACTCAATTAACAAATAAACTAAAAAAATCAGTTAAAAAACATGTAAGTTTTAAAAAAAAAATATTTTTATTAAATATTAATATTTATTTATATAATAAAAAAATATATACAATATATATATATTATTATTATTATTATTATTATTATTATTATTATTATTATATATATAATATATATTATTATATATATAATATTTATTATTATTGTTATTATTATTATTATTATATTATTTTAAAATATTTAAAAATTTTATATTTAAATTTAATAATATTCTTTTAATTATAATTAAATATTGTTTTTAATTAATAAAAAAATTTCCTTTGTATTCAATATTTTTTTTTTTTTTAAATATATATTAGAAAACTCATTTACCAGATATATTAATTGATCAGCCAAGTTATTTACCTCAAGATACATATATGTCTTCAATTATACCATCACTGCCAAATGATTCATTTACAAGCTCCTATGGAGATAAATCTCAAACCTTTTCTCACTATGGTTCTCATCAAACATCAATGAGTAATATTCGTCCTTATGATGCAAAAAGAGATCTAAGGAATATTTATAATTATGGTAGTAGTAGTAATAGCAGTAATTTAGAAAATGCTAAACGAAATAATAATTTAAAAAATAGAATGTATTTTGATGATGACACTATGTCTGATTATGATCCAGATATTTATAAATTTAATAGCGGTATATTAATGGATAGTCGTTCCGTCATGAATAGTAATTCTCGCTTAGATGATGACGATGAAAATAGACCTAAAGAATATATCATGGATTATGAAATGATGAGTAAAGAAATTAATCAATATAATAATTTAGATATAGAAAGTAAGTAATCATTGATATTATATTTATATTATAAATTTATATATATATATATATATATATATTTTATTTATTTTTATTTTTATTTTTTTTTTTATTTTTTTTTTTTTTTTTTTTTTTTTATTTTTTTTTTTTTTTTTTTTTTTTTATTTATTTCTATTTATTTATTTATTTATTCAATATATTTATTTATTTATTTTATTTATATTTATATATATATATAATTGATTTGTTTATAAATATATAATTGATTTTGTTTAATAAATAAAAAAATTTTTCTTTTTACAATTTATTTTTATAATTATTATAATATATATATATATACGAAAAAAAAAAAAAAAAGAAATTCATTCAAGTTTTAAATCTTTTTCAAATTATTTAGATATTAATTCAAGTTTTAAAGAAAATATGTTTATTCGTAATAACTATCAAAAAATAAATCGTATGAAGCGATGCAAATCAGATAACCTATGTATTCTTTTAAATGATAAACAACATAATGAAAATACAAAATTATTACATAAATCTTTTTCATGTCCAAACTTCTCATTAGAATTAAATGAAGGTTATCTAACTAAAAGTAAAGAAGGTGAGGATTCTAGAAGTACAATTAGTAGTCAGTTCTTTGTTTCTAGTAGTTATACGGATAAAAAGAAACGGGGATCCATGCTTTTATCATCTTTCCAATCAAAATTAAATACTATTTCATATATGTTTACTAAAACTTCTAATAACTTAAGATTGCTTTCGAGGAATATAGATAATTCAATTAATAAATTTTCTAATAATAGGGATAAGGAGAGAGACGTAGATAGTTCTGACTTTTATAATAATGAAGCATTAACTTTTAAAAGTGAATATTCCTTCAGTAAAAATTCTATCCATTCGGAATATAATAATAGAACAAAATTCAGATTTAAACCACGCCATCGTGATAAGTGTGATCCAGCCAATTGCAGTAATAAGTCAAATCTACAAATTAGGGATAATGATGACCATGTCCTAACAAAAATGAATATTCTTTCAAAGAAAAATAGAGAGGATGGAAATAAAAGTAAATCATTCACAAGATTAAGACATGGTACTAGTAAATCGTTTAGATCATTTAAATCAATGAAATCAAATAGAACAATTGAAGATGATATAAACTTTAAGGTTGATGAAAAAGATGAAGATGAAGAATTAAATAACTTAGCTTCTACTAATAAATCATCAGAAAATGTAAATACCATTACTACTACATCGACTACAACCACAGATACTTCAATTCCAATATCGCATGAAAATAGTATAAATGAAGAAGGACTAAAAGATAAAGTAAAAGAAAAAGAAAAGAAAAAGGAAAAGGAAAAGGAAAAGGAAAAAGAAAAAGAAAAAGAAAAGGAAAAGAAGAGTAAGAAAGAAAGACATAAAGAACATCCTCATGAAAAATTATTACATTCAAAATCAAAACAAGGTAGTATCATTTCTAAAAATCCATCGATAAAATCAAAACTTATGAAAATATCAAAAATATCTTCCTTGAAAAAGAAAGGAAAATTATTATATAATGAACTATCTAAAGAATTTAAACTTTCTAATGATTCAAATGAACTTTTTAATGATAAAATCATTAATTCTCAATCCAAATTGGAATCTACTGATTCATTCTCTGATTGGTTTAATTCTATAAGTTCTGTTCCACAGCAATCTTCATCATCTCAACTTCAGCAACAGTCGTCTTTACAATCACCCCTTAGTAATGAAATATTATTCGATTCTTCGGAGACTAATGATAATTCTAAAATCCAGGAATCTAATGAAATAACTACAGGTCGTTCAACTCCAAATTCAGTTAATGAAAATTCAATTGCTAATACTAATAATACCAATGAATTACCAAAGAAAGACAATGAAAATAAGGATACTAATAGTAAAAATTCTAATATATCACAAAATGTCGATTTATCTGGAGATACCATTAATAATAATTTATCAATAACTTCTAGCAAAGATAAATTATCAATCGGTAAGAATGGACCAGTTCGTGGACTTTCTATTAGTAAACAATTACCACCTTTGCCTTTATCATTGAAATATAAAGGAGAAATGGTATATTAATATATTAAATTTTTATATAATATTTTTTTTTTTTTTTTTTTTTTTTTTTTTTTTTTTTTTTTTTTTTTTTTTTTTTTTTATTTAATAATTATCATTATATAATTATAAAAATATTTTAATTAATTATTATTTTTTAATAAATTATGTAATATATTTTTATATATATATATATATTATCAGAAATATAATAATAGAATTCAAATGAGTCCATTAGCATTTAATATTAATAATACTAGAATTAAGTCAAGAGAACAAATAAATAGTTATAATAATATAAATATTAACAATGGAAAGGAAAAAAGAAATCATGGAAGTACTAGTGTTTTAGATAACTATATACGAAGTCAGAATAATATTAATGGTTATAATAATAGTATTAATAGATTTACTAGTAATATTAATTCAATGAGTAATAATAATATTAATAGTAATAATAATAAAAATAATAATAATAATGGTAAAGGTAGTCAATTAAAATATTCTCTTGATTCTCTTCAAGATAAGACATTTATTGGTACTAATAACAGAAATAATAAACTAAATAATGGATTTAATAGTTTAAATGAAACAATGTCATATGAAATGTTTAATAATTATGCAAGTTTTGCAAATATTAGTGGTAGTGAAACAAATTATGATTCTTCAGCTACCTTATCTCCACTTTCCAAACAGAATATAGATAATCCTGGTGATTATCCTTCCACTTCTTTAAACCGTATTTCTCCAAAGAATAACAATTATCAATCCTTAAATGATATAAATTTAAAATCTCATAATATTTATCATTGTCAACAACAAAATCTTAGTATTACTAATTCAAAATTAAGATCGCCTTCACCCTTATCAGAAATGAATGGAATTGATAGTGATGATAATAATTCATATAATTCTAATTCTAATAATAATAATAATAATAATAATGATAATGATAATAATAATAATGATAATAATAATAATGATAATAAGTTCCAAAAAAGCAGTAAACCAACAGTTAAAAAAATTTATAATATGAATTCAATTTCAAATAAAAAAGGTGAAAACTATCAAAACTTTTTAAATAGAATAGATGCAAATGTAGCTTCTTCTTCTCAAACAATTACTAATACTTCCGCAGGACCAAGTACTGAACAATTAAATAAATTAAATAATCAAGAGCAACCGAATGCAAAAGATCAAGGTATCTTTGATAAATATTATAATATTTATCAAAGTTCCAAAAATAATATAGTACATAATGACTCTGAAGAAAGTTTATCTAATTATTTATAATAAATTATTTTTTTTAATTTTTTATTATAATTGTGTTTTTTTTTTTTTTTTTTCTCTTTTCTTTTTATTATATTAATTCTATTTAAAATAAAATGCATATATGTATTTTAAAAAATTAAATAGATATATATTATAAAGAAATAGAAAATCAAATAAATAACAATTAAATAAAAATAAATACTTTTTTTTTTTATTAAAAATATATAAATAAATAAATAAATAAATATAAATAAGAATGAATAAATAATATTAATTAAAAATTATTATAAGATATTTATGTATTTTTATTTTTGGGATATATGAAATATGTTTATAAAATATATTATTATTAATTTCGAATGTTGATATAACTAAAAATAAATTAATAAATATTTAAGATATAATTATATTTGATAATTTTGTTATTAATTATAAATAATTTATATTACAATAATACAAAGATTTTCAATAATCTAAAGAAGATCATAAAATTATATTTAAATATTTCTTTCAATATACTAAAATTTTTATTTCTAATTTATTTAATAATTAGATATAGATGAATAATTGATTTTAAAAATATACATAAAAATAAATAAAATAACAATGTATTAAATTATTATAATTCTTGGAAATTTATGATAATTTTTTATTTCATGAAATAATTAAAAAATTAATATATATTTTTTATATATATTAATATATGTTTAAATTTTAAAATTACGGAAAGAAAATGAATGATTCTTTTGATGAATTTTACAAATTTAAAATTAATAATATTAATTGGTCCTATCCATTTTAATGATATTTATAGTATTTTAATTAATTTTTTTTCTGTTTTTACAAAAAGAAATTATGATTATAGTGTATAATCTATATATTAATATAAAGAATCAAGTACCAATTTGGTTACTAATGATGAAAAAAAAAAAAAAAACTCTTATTTGTTAATTATATGTGAAATTTATATTTTAAGTATTGAATTCCTCGAAAAATATTATTAAAATAGTCTTTATTGGATATCTTTTAATGATTAATATATATATTTTTATTTTTATTTTATAGTAAATCATAAAATAATGATAAATATATATATATATATACATTTATGCTTTGAAAGTTTACACTAGTAAAAGATTAATATCATAAATATAATATTAATTGAATTGATGAATTTTTTTAAATAATATAATTTTATATCAATCAATTAAGAAATTGACTTTTTCCATAATGAATAATCTCCAATTTTCATTTAAATTTTCAAGAAAACTAAAAAAAAAAAAAAAAAAAGTAAACTCTAAATAATACATGCCAAATTTTTTTATCATTTTAAATAGTATTTTAAATATATATATATATATATATATATATTTTTTTTTTTTTTTAAATATTTAAAATTAAAAAAAAAAAAAAAAATAAAAAATTAATAAAGTTCATATATATCAATTGATTAACTTTATAGTAATGGTTTTATTAAATATATATATATATATTAATTCATTAATTCATTGTTGTTATTAAAATATAAAAAAAAAAAATTCAATAAATGCCTTTTTTATTTTTATTTTTCTATTTATTTATTAATATTATATTTTAAAGTTTTATTTATTGATTTATTAATATTTTTTTTTTCTTGTCATATAAAAAAATAAATATTAATAATTAAAAATAAAATTTTAATATAAATTAATTTTTACTTTTTTATGTATATTGTTATAATATAATATACAATTTTAATTCAATAACTATATATATATAAATATAGTAAAGAAATTAATAATTATATATTTTTAAATTAAAAAAAAAAAAAAAAAAAAAATTAAAAAACAAAATAATATAGAATTACTAATTTATTGAAGGTAAATGTCAACAAGAAGTACTCGTCATTCTTCACGTTTAGCAGCAACCAACAGTAAAAAGAATTATGACAGTGAAGATTCAATTCAATCATCAGATTCTAGAATATCACTAAGGAGAAGTAGTAGAAGAACTGCACAATCAAATCTTGATGATAATAATGATTCATTAAATAATAAAAGAGCTTTTAATACTATTAATAATAATTCTAATAAAAAAAGAAAAATTGGGAGAAAAAAAACAGAAGAAGAATTTGGAAGTGATAACGATTTTGAAATGGCAACACCATCAAGTAGTACTTCTTCAGTGAAGAAAAAAGACAACAAAAGAAATAAAAAAAGAAGTAGAATGAATAGTGAAGCTTATGATAGTTCCTCAACAATATATGAAAGTTCATTTATAGAGGATAAAGCAACAGAAGATACACTTAATTCTTCTTCTAATACCACAACTGAAAAAAAGAAGAATCCATTCGGAAAAAAGAAAAAGGAATATGTTGGGGATCCACCACTTAATTTAAATGATTATGAAAAACCATTTAAAAATCCAAATTATGTAACACCTAAAAAATATAAATTATTGAAACAAATATTAATGATGGAAAGAAATAAAACAGACATTCCAATTGATGCTCCACTTTGTAATTAAATAACACACTTTATATATATATATATATATGATAATAATTATTAAGAAAAAAACAAAACAAAACAAAACAAAACAATATATTAATAATAAATTATTTTTTTTTTATATATTGATAATTAACAAATTAATTTAAAATTTTAAATTAATTTATCATTTTAAAATCAAATTCCAAATTCAAATATTAATTTTTTAATATTAAAAAAGATTCAAATATTGAAGCACCACCATCAGTTTTACCAAGGAAAAAATATTGTGATATTACAGGATTAAAAGTATGTTTATATTTAATATTTAATATTTAATATTTAATAAATTAATATTAAAATTACTATAATCATTATATTATAATTATATATATATTAATAATATGAATTGTATTTATCTCTTATTATATTAAAATATAATATATATGATATACAATAATATATATATTATTTATTTATTATTATTATTAAAAAAGGCAAATTATACAGATCCGAAATCAGGATTAAGGTACTATGATTCAACTGTTTATAAATATATTCAGGAACAACCACAAGGCACTTTGCAAGGTTATTTAGAACTTCGAAATGCAGCTGTAAATTTGAAATAAGTTTAAAGGAATACTATTACAATTATATATTGTTAATATTAATAAATATTTATATTTATTTCTATTATTTATAAAATATATATTTAATTTATATTTAATTATTTAATTTATTGATATAATCATAAAAATATTCATATTAAAATTATATATATTATTTCAAGGATTTTTTTTTTTTTTTTTTTTTTTATTTTTTTTTGGATTTTTTTTTTTTTTTTTATTTATACTTTTTAATTATCAATTAAATTTATATATTTATTTTATTTTTATTTTTATATCAAAAATTTTATTATTTTATATTATATTTAAATTATTATTTATATAATATATACCCTTTACTATTACATAAAATGAAATAATAAAATATAACCCTTTACTATTACATAAAATGAAATAATAAAATATAACAAGATTAAATAAAATAAAATAAAATAAAACAAAATAAATAAATAAATAAAATGAATAAAAAGTTTCTATCATATATTATATTATTAATTATTTCTTTATTATTATTTTAATAAATAATTCATCATAATATATACATATATATGTTGTATAATATTTTATATAAAAAATCACAAAATCAAATAGTTGATTAATTGATAAAATAGTAAATAAGTATTATATCTTTTCTTTTCTTTTTTTTTTTTTTTTAATTTTTTTTAAAAAAAAAAAAAAAATTATTATAATTAATGAATTTACTTATTGAAATTTTATTATCACTATTATTATTTTATAAATTATTTAATTTAAATAATTTCAAGAATTAATAAATACTATTTAAATAATATAAACTATGTCTTTATTAGAAATAATAAGAACAAAATATAAATAAATAATTTATGTAAAATTATTTATTGTTAATATTACTAATAATAACTATTTTAAATTTTGACTTTTCTATAATCTGATTTTGATACTAATTGGATATCTAAATATTTATTAACTTCATTGGTAATTCTTTGTAATTCCTATTTTTAAAATTAATTATAATAATAATAATAATAATAATAATAATAATAATAATAAAAATAATAATATATAAAAAAATTATTAAATCAATATATTATTTAAACTTCATATATTAATCAATATATATGGTTTACCTCTTCAGTTTTACACTTAGATATTTTATTTATTGAAGAATGAATATAATTTTCATTTTTCTTACTTTTTTCCTTCATATCATTTTCCAATATTTCAATTTCTTTAGAAATCTTTTCCTATAAATTATATATATTTATATAGCTTAATATATATGCATATAATTAAATGGTATATTTAAATATATAATAAAAATAAATTAACTTACTAATTCATTATTTAAATTTTCTCTACTATTAATATCTATTATTTCTGGTGGTTCTATTGAATCTATTTTATATAAATAAATAAAATTAATAAATAATAATATTTTTTTTTATTATAGTTTTCATTTATTATTGAATATATAATATTTATTTTCAATATAAGCTATACCTATATTATATGGCGATAATATTTCTGACATATAATCATGATTTCTTCTATATCTACCAATAGATATATCTCTTGATTGTAAAATATCAAGTTCATCTTTTTTAAAAAAATAATAAATAAATAAATAAATAAATAAATAAATAAATAAGTAAATAAATAAATAAATTTTGAGTAAATTTATTATAACTAATATATAAATATATATATATATATATTTTTTTTTTTTTTTTTTTTTTTTTTGAAAATAATATACCTCCTGATAAGTTTTTATCTTCTTCCTCATCATATCTATATGGATTAGAACTTGTCTATAATATTAATTTATATAAAACATAAACATTTATATATATAAATTAATATAAATTTAATATAGGATAAATCATTTTTAAAATTCAAAATATTATTACTTTTCTTCTATGTGGTGTATGTGGTCTTGAATAAGATTGTTGTGGTGGTATTTGAGGTATTTGAGGTTGTGGCATCATAGGCTTATTCATTGGATTCATATTTTGTTTATATTGTTGTTGTTGTTGTTGTTGTTGTTGTTGTTGTTGTTGTTGTTGTTGTTGTTGCATTTGTTGTTGTTGCATTTGTTGTTGTTGATGTTGAGGTTGTTGCTGTTGAGGTTGTGGTGGGTATCCAGCAACTAATCTAATATTTTGAGGTTGAACTTTAATTTGAGCAGGAATAACTGGAACTATTATTAACAATTATTATAATAAATATTATTTTAAAAATATGTATAAAATTTGTAACATTATTAAATATTATTCATTATTAAGAAAATAATAATAAAATTTATGAATGTATTTTTATAAAATTTATTTAATATATATTTTTAATTATATAAAATAATATAAAAATTTTATTTTAATACATGTATCATATATTTAATTTTAATTATATATTCTTACCATTTTCATGTAATTTTGAATATTGTAATAATTCCAGCATTGGGAAATTACGTGATCTTAATCTAAATCTTCTTCTTGAAATTGAACAATAAAGTTGTCCTTGAGCAAAACCTAATCTTCTTTCATAACATTCAACTTCCTTTTAATTTATATATAATTTAATTGTATTTAAATAAAATATAAATATTTAGATAATAAATTCAGAAGAAATAATAATTTGTTCATATTTAGAAGAAAAAATACAAAAGTATGAAATATAAATTCTTAAAATATATATTTATAATTAAAATATTATTTCATATAAAATTCGTTTATAATTAAAATTTACTTTATCATTATCAACATGAAGAGTTTTAATAAGATTTTCATCATCCATCCAACCATATCTTATATTTAGAAATTATTATGTAATAAAAATTATCATTATTAATTAATAATTTAATTAATTATTATTATCATTAAAATATTTTTATTGGTAAATAAATGAATAATATTATATAATATAATTAATAATTAATATTAAAATGATTATCAAAATCAAATCTTTACCCGTCTGAAGGAATATCAATAATATTTTCATCATTTTTTGGAATTAAAATTAAAAATATACTTCCCTCTAAATTTTTCAAAATTAATTTTATACATTTTACAATAATATACATAAAATATAACAATAATTAAAATCATAATACCATAAAATAATAAAATTTCAATATATATCTTTATATCAAACCTTTTGGTTTATCGACATATACAGGTTCAAAATTAATTTGTTTATATACATTACAGGCACTCATTAATAATTCACCAAATTTTTCAATAGGTAAAAAGGTTGGATAAGAAGGATAGTCAATATTTCCTTTAAAAAAGTATTTACTATGAGGTTGTGGTCTATTCATGGTATTATTTTGTTGTAACATTGGAGGAGGTTGTTGATTATAATTTTGTTGAGACATTTGAGGCGGTATTCCTTGAGTATGTTGTGGTGAATTAAGTTGATTTAACTGTTGTAAATCTTTTTGATTTTGAATTATTGGACTATTTAAATTTTGCATATTATTACCCATTCCAGGGTTCATATTTTGATAATGTTGTTGCATTGGAAGATGCAATTGTGGATTTTGATAATTACTCATTTTTAATTAAATATATAATTATATAGAATATAATAATATTTATATAATTGTTATAATATATATTTTATT
>ASRE01010206.1:0-10274 GCA_000412615.1 Pecoramyces ruminantium
TCGATGTTATCTATAAAAAAAAAAAAATTTTGTAAATTAAATTAAAAATTGAAAAATATATATATATAATATAAAAAATACAAATAAATAAAAATTAAATATAATTACCGAAAAGATAAGGATGATTAACACATTTTTTTAATTGAACCCATACTAATTAAATTATATATTTAATAAAAATAATATTAATTTATTATTATTATTATTATTATTATTATTATTATTATTATTATTATTATTATTATTATTATTATTATTATTATTTTATTTTATTTTATTTTATTTTTTATTTTTTATTTGAATATTATTAATTACTATTATGAAGACTTCTTGTATTATTATTTGTAAAAGCTGAAATATCTTTAAGTAAGATAGCTTTATAAAGTCTTTTTTGTAATTCAGATAACTCTAAACAAAAGTTTCATATATTATAACATTTAATATAATATTAAATATATAAAAATTAATTAATATATTGCTAAAAAAAAATATACCAGTATATATAATTGTTTCACTTAAAGGTGGTAATTTTAATACTTTTTCTTTTTCTCTTCTTAAAATAAAACTATATCAATATTGAATTTATGATATAATTAATAATAATTTAATTTTAATTTAATTATATATATTAATATTATATATAATAATATTTACGGTTTCATAATTGATTGTAATTCTACAGTGTCTGATAATGATGGAAAGAATGCCGAAAATATTTTTTCTTTCATATCAAATATTTTTGGGTTTTGAAATTGTAAAAGTGAATGAAGTTCATCAATACTATTTTGTATAGGTGTACCTGTTATTTAATATTCAATATATTTAATTTTTGTATATATTATATTATAAGAAAATACAAAAAAATTATTCAAACTAAATCTAGATATACCAGTTAAAAACAAATTATGATTAAATTTTAATTCTCTTAATCTATCATGAAGAACTGTTTTTTTATTTTTAATTCTATGAGCTTCCTTTATTAATATTAATATATGAAAAGTATTTATAAGCTTAATATTAAAAAATAGTAATAAATAATTTTAATATTATTTTAAACTTACATCTACAACTAAACATTCAAATTTAAAATTTTTTAAAAATTCATATTCCTATATATTTAATTTATATTTATACAAATATTAATAAAATTTAAAATTTTCAAAATTAAAAGTAATTTATAAATTACAATATATGCAATTTCATATGTCACTAGGCATATGTCTTCTTTTATTCCCTATAAATTAATTTATTTTTTATAATTAAATATTACATTTCAAAAAATATTAATATATATATATATATATATTTTAATTATTTTATGATTTTAAGTAATTTAATATATTACATGCTTCAAAGTATATTCTTTTATTTCATTTCTTTGATATTTATTTCCAGTAAATTGAAAAACAGTTAAATTACTGAACCGCTCAACTTCTTCTATCCAGTTATTATAAATACTTAATGGAATTACAATAAGTGTATTTTAAAATATGAATATAAATATTTTTAAATTAAGAAATAATAAAATATTATTATTTTTATGTATAATTTCAATATAATATTTTAATAATAATTTATGAAAGGATATGATATGGTAATGATTTTTTATTTTCATATTGTTTCATATATGCTAATGCACAAATTGCTTGAACAGTTTTTCCTAGACCTTTTGTAAATTTGAATTTATTAAAAATTTTATAATTAATTATAATTGTAATTGTCAATTGTTTAAATGTAATTATGGACTTTTTTTTTTTTTTTTTTTTTTTTTTTTTTTTTTGAAATTCTTCGAATTTTATTAACAATTACCCATATCATCAGCTTTTTCATTTTTATAAAATTTCATAAAAAAATATATATATGTACAAAATATAGTTAGTAATTTCTCATAAAAAAAATTTTTATAATTTAAATTACCTAAAATCCCATTAACATTGTTTTTGAAAATATTTAAAATCCAATTTACACCTTCTACCTTAATATATATTTATAAAATAATAATTATAAAAAATGATATAATTAAATTATAATTTTAATATTTAATTTATCTTTACAATTTATAATTTCTATTAAAATTATTATAAAAATAAAATAATTGAAAGAATACTTGATAATTTTTTAATTTTATATTATCTTTCATATATTTCATATTAAATTTTAAAATATCGATATTTGAATTCTGACTTAAAGTTCTTTTAACATTTTGAACTTTTTCGAACAATTCTTTTTTTGCTTCGTCAATATCTACTTCTTCTTCATAAGAAATTTCTTCATTTTGAGGTAACCATTCGTCATCCATATTTATTATAATCTAATGAAGATAAAAAAAAAATGAAACTAAAATATTTATTTTAAAAATTTTTATAAAACTTTAAAAATTAAAGAATTGTATATATATAGAAAGTATTATTAAATTTTGATATAAAATTTTTAATATCTTTATTAATTTATTAATTAATTTTTATTTTATATTATATAAAAATGAATATTATTATTGGCTATAGAAAATTTTATATTTAAAAATTTAAATTTTATAAAATATTTTTATAAAATATTTCATGTATAGTTTAATTTTGATTAATAGCTTTAATTTGAAGGTTATTTAATAATTAAATGAATGAAATATAAAAAAAAATTAAGAATAAAAATAAATAAATAAATAAATAAATAAATAAATAAATAAATAAATAAATAAATAAATAAATAAATAAATAAATAAATAAATAAATAAATAAAATAAAAGTTAATATAATATAAAAAAAAAAATTAATCAATTAAAAATGGTTACATTAAAAATGCTCGAAATTTTTTTGATACATTAAATATTACGTATGTACATAAAAATTCAAATTAAAAATGCAATTTTAAAAATTTAATTAAAATTTGCTTTTAAAGAAAAAAAATAAGATAATAATAATAAAAAAAAAAAAAAAAAAAAAAGTAAATTAAAATTATTATTATAAATATAATATTCAAGGTATATAGAAAAATATGTGTATATTTATATTCATATTATTAAATATTATTATTTTTTTATTTTTTTTTTATAGAACAAATATTTATATAGAAATAATTAATATTTTTAAATTTGCTATATTTTTTTCTATCATATTTTTAATATAAGTAAAAGAAAATGGTTTTTGTTAAAGTTCAATCTCGCAGCGGAAATGTTCTTGCTGAAAAATTAGATATTGATGGAACAACTGTTCTTGATCTTAAAAAATCTTTTCAAAAAAAATGTATATAAAAAAAAAAAAAAAAAAAAAAAAAAAAAAAAAAAAAAAAAACAATAATGATTATAAGATAAACATTTTAATTATATATATAATAAATATAATAATTAATCAAATATATATATATATATATATATATATATTTTTTTTTTTTTTTAAATAATTATCATAAGTTCCAAAATACTATCCAGATAGACAAAGATTAACTATAGGTATTAATTAATTATTAAAAAAAAGAAAAAAGAAAATATGAATAATTAATTCACCGATATGTAAATTCTTTGGTATTTATTAACATAGATAAAACTGTCTTATATGACAAAGATACTTTGGAACAACATAATATTAAAGATAACAGTAAGAAATTATATATAAGATGACATTATATTTATCATAAATAAAAATAATAATGTTTTTATTAATATATTTTAATATATTATAAAATGAATGATATATTATGTTAAAACTATAATTAGCAATTATTACTTTTAAGGATTTAGGTATATAAAATAATTATATAATTAATTAAAAGAATATTGGAATAAAAAATATATATATTGATAAAATGATTTTAATAAAATTTTAAATATTAATAAAATTTTAAATATTTTAAAAGGACCACAAATTAGTTGGAGAAATGTTTTCATTGTTGAATATATCGGTCCATTATTCATCCATCCATTATTTTACTTTGGATCTAAATTATTCTATAAAGATGCTGTTATTGAACATACACCTGTTCAAAAGTAAAATTCAAATTATAATTTTTTTTTTTTTTAATACGTATAATTATATAATTTAAAGATATAATAATATTTAAAATATTTAAAATAATTAAAATAATTATAAATTATAAATATATTTTACAAAATAATAATAATCAAAAAAAAAAAAAAAAAAAAAAAATATAAAAAGAATTTGCTTCTTATTTATTATGATTCATTTCCTTAAACGTGAATTTGAAACAGTTGCTGTTCACCGTTTCAGTAATAATTCAATGCCTGTTAGAAACATTTTCAAGAACAGTTTTCATTATTGGGTTTTATCTGGTATTAATATGGCTTATTGGATTTACAGACCAGGTTTTTCCAGTGGTCATGTTCCAGCTCTTACTTCAACTATTGGTATGGCATTCTGTTGCATTTTATGGGTTGTAAGTTAAAATAACTAAGTTTTTATTTATTAGTTTTATAAATTTTATATTATTTAAATTATAATGTATGTTTATTTTAATAAAAATTTAATTTTTTTTTTTTATGAATAAATATAATAGTACTCTGAAGTCTCAAATCTTTTAACTCATATAATTTTACGTAATTTAAGACCTGCTGGTACTAGAGTTAGAAAGATTCCATATGGTTATGGTTTCAATGTTGTAACCTGCCCAAATTATTTCTTTGAAACATTAGCTTGGATTGCTATTTGCTTACTTACTGGTTCTTTATCTGGTAAATATTTTGAGTTTATATTTAAAATTATTTAATATCGTATTATAATTTTATCTAATAAATATACATCTTTTATTAAATATTAATAATTTAATAGCATGGCTCTTCACTATTGTTGCTTTCGCACAAGTAATTTTTTTTTTTTTTTGTCTTTATAAAATAATTATAAATAAATAAATAAATAAATAAATAAATAAATAAATAAATAAATAAATAAATAAATAAATAAATAAATAAATAAATAAATAAATAAATAAATAAATAAATAAATAAATAAATAATTAATTAATTAATTAATTAACATATATTGTATTAATAATTTTTTAGATGTACCAATGGGCTGTTAAAAAGAGACGCAACTATATAAAAGAATTTGGTGATGCTTTCCCAAAGAAGAGAACTGCTATAATTCCTTTCCTTCTCTAAATTTAATAAAATGAATTTATTTAATAATAATAATTATATAATAGAATTTATTTATATAAGTTATGTAATAATAAAGTGAAATTATTTAAAAAAAAAAAAAAAAAAGAAAAAGAAAAAGAAACAGATAAACAATTATTATTAATATAATAATATTTTATTTAAAATATATAGTAAAACGAAATACGTTATATATAAAATAAAATATTAATATTTGAAAAAACAAAATATATAATAAATAGATAAATAAAAAAATTAAATATTTGTGAATTATGCAAACGCAATTATTAATAATAATAAAAAAAAATAATAATAATAATACAAATAAAATAAAATAAAATAAAATAAAATTAAATAAAAACAATAAAATAAAATAAATATGTAAATTGTAATAAATTAATTAATGCTACTACTAGTTACTTTTTCATTATTATTATTTAAAATTTTCAAGGAACAAAAATTTTCATTCATTTATATTATTTTATATTTCATTTTATTTTATTATATTTTTTTTATTTATTTTTGTCTAGAATAAAAAATTATTTTATAAATTTTCAATAATATAATTAATTATTTATTATTATAATTTTATTTAATATCTAATTAAAAAACATTAAAGTTTTCAACTTTTTCATAGGCAACAGTAGTGGTTGGACCATGACCAGGAATAATACAAGTATCATCACCTAGTGGATATATTTTATCTCTAATGGCTGTTCTTAAAACAGTACCATCACCTCCCCAAAGGTCACTTCTACCAACAGATTCCCTATTTAATTAATTAATTAATTAATTATTATTTATTATAATTATATAAATGTATATATATATATATATATAATATTTCTATTTGTTATGATTATCATTAAAATAATTACTTGAAAAGTGTATCACCAACAATTGCTACTTTTTCCTTTGGGAAATAGAAAGTTACAGAACCTTTACTATTAAAATTAATAGATAATTAATAATTAATAATATATTTTAAATTAATATTAATTTTTAAATTATTAAAGTTTATAAATTTAATACCTGTGACCTGGTGTATGAATAACTCTTGCAATAGATTTACCATTTAACATTATTTCATCGTCTTCCTCTTTTTAGTTAATTAATAAATCAATAATTCATTTTTAAATTTAATACAAATAATTATAAAAAATATTATTATGTTATTTAATAAATAATAAAAATTTTATAAATTAATTTCGATTTTTTTTTTTTTTTTTTTTTTTTTTTTTTTTTTTTTTTTTTTTTTTTTTTTAATTCCGAAATTTATAAATAAATATATATAGGTTATTTATTTCAAAATTAAGATATTACTTAAAAATACATCTGGTTTATCTGGAAGTTCTTCTTCTTTTTTATACTGTAAATCAAAAGCACCAATTTGTTCCATTTGGTTATTCCATAAATACTAAAAATTTAAAAACCATATTTTTTTTTTTTTTTTTTTTTTTTAAATATTAATAAAAAAATTTATATATTTAATAAAGAATAATTAAAATTTTGAGAAGAAATAAATATAATAATAATTATATAATGATATTTCTATTATTATTATATACCATATCTTCTTCATGTAAATAAACTTTGCAATTAAAATGTTTTTTTAATTGTCCAACTGCACCAACATGGTCGAAATGACTATAATAAATATAAATTTATTATTCATTAAAAATATTAATATAAAAAATAAGTATCATTTTATAGTTTTTATGTTTTTATGTTTTATAAATTAATATAAGTAAATAAATAAAACATACGCATGAGTTAATAATATAGATTTTAATTCAAGTTTATTTTTTTCAACAATATTTTTTAAAATTTCGAAATCACCTCCTGGGTCTACAATTAATGCCTTTTTATTTTATTTTTTATATTATTATTTTATGAATAAATGATAAAAATATTTAATGCATATTTTATATATTATTTATACAATATATAATATAAAAAATTCATTTTATATAAAAAATATTAAATTTTTATATTTTTCATTTTTATTATGTACACATACTTCTTTGGATTTTTCATCATTAATAATACAACAATTAACACTTAAAGGACCAGCAGGAATAATTTGAATACGTAAATTCGATTTAACTTTTTCTTTTTTAGCAGGAGCATCTACATAATAACGAATACTGGATTTGGTTAAAGAAAAATTATCTTTAATTCCATAAGTATTTTTAAAATTAATATTATATTGTAATGGGGACGTTTGTAATTGATAGAAATTAGTTTGTGATAAAGATGAAAATTTCAATTTTGATAATAAATTGTATCCTTTAAGTGAAATTCCTGATGGAATAACATTATTAATAAGCTTAGTACCAACTAATTTTGCTGGTAAAGAAAACATTTTCTTTTATATAAATATTTTTTATTTATATATATATATATTTTTTTTTTTTTTTTTTTTTTTTTTTGATAAAATTAAAAATTATTAAAATAAAGTATAATCCACAAAAATATATTTAATTTTTTTATTTATTTATTATTGAAATAAAATTAATATACATTTATTTATTTATTTATTTATTTATTTATTTATTTATTTGTTTATTAATTTTTTATTTATCTTAAATAAAATTAATTTTTTTAGTACATTAATATAATATTCGAAGTATTCTTATAAATAATATTTATATATATTATAATTTAAGAAAAAGATATAATATATTAATGAATAAATTAAAAATAGTATTATTTTTTTTAAAAAAAAAATACTAATAATCTAATCTAATAAAATAAAATAAAATAAAATATTTATGTAAAATAATATAAATAATACATGTAATAAATTAAAAAAAATATATATATATATAAAATTTAACAAAATTTATTAGTATATATAAACATATATGTAAAATTAAAATTATTAATAGATAAAAAAAAAAAAAAAATTGAAATAAGTAAATTTAAAAAAATAATATTCAAATTATATTGTTAAAAATTATTAAAATTTAAATTTTACTTAATTAATAAATTTTTTTTTTCTACTTTATATATTCACTTATATCAACATTAAGTATTTGATTTGAATTATTATTATTATTTTTTAAATTTATATCTAATACTTTATTTGTAATATCAGGCATAGTAACTATATCCGAGAGTGTAAATGTATTGTAAGATGCAACGCTTACTCTATTTTTATAAAAAAATTCATTTTTGCCATTACTACTTGAAATATTATTTTTCATATAATTTTCTTCTTCTGATACTGATACGAATAATGATATTAATTTTATTCCATAAATACATATGTAATTGGATAATGCAAAAATAAATGTAACTAATATTATCATTGTATTATATACAATATAGTTTTTAATAGTAATTAAACTAAATATATGATATAAAATAAATGAAAAAGCATCTACTGAAGCTGCTGTAAGATAAAACTTTTTCTCCAGAATTGTTTTTTTTAATTTCCATTCTATAACGTCCAATATTAAAATAAAAAATATCAAAAAATATTCATATAAAGTTAAAATTATTAATATGAAATGTCCAAATACATTTGTCATTATACATCTTTGAAAGTTTTCACTATGGTTTAAAATAATATTTTCTACGTCATAGGGAAAAATTATTGAAAATGAAAAAATAATAATATCAATCAATATAACTATAAAAGAAAATATATATCTATTATTATTAATTGTTATTGATATGAAGTGATTTTTTGGAAAATCTGAAATTAGTTTATGTAGGATTGGAATTATACTCAAAATAAATCCTAAAGAAACCAAAATTCTCCTTAAATGACATTTTAAAACTGTTATCTCTCCATACAACGGAAAAATTGAACACATCAATATAATACATCCAACTATTGATAATATCCAGAAATCTTTTTGTATAAATAAAAAATGTTTTTCGTATTTTTTAATAAAAATAAATGATAATGAAGCAACTAATAAAAATGTGAGTATGGTAAATACCACTCCAGCAACTAATCCTAAAGATGAATCACTTGGTTTAATTGTAATTTTGTAATATTTTGTTAAATCATCCAATTTTTTAACTACCTCATTAAGGGATTTATTTCCATTAATAAATTCAAATATTAAAGATTTATATCTTCTAGAATAATCATAAATATCATAATAATCATTTATATTATTTAAACTTATAACAGAAAATGGTTGGATGCTTTTAAATAATTCACAATTTATAACTTTACATACATCTTCATCTTCATATAAACTGGTGATTGGTGAATAAATTTCTTCTTGAATAAGTAATTTTTTTTGAATTTCCTTAGATGTGATAAATCTAATTACTTCAATAGATAAAGCTTGTTTTATTTTATCTATATATTTATTTACAGCGACATTATATGTACTTAATACAGAACCTGTAATGCCTCTTTTTCCACCAGGTAATGGTGATGCTGTATACAGTGTAGTATAATTTGAATACCAATATTTTATAAATAATGAATTTCCTGAATCAAAGTTTTGAAAAATTAAATCCTCTCTAGAATGCCATTCTGAATCTATTTTAATTATTAATATAATAATATATTCATATTATTAATATTATTTATAATAAATATTTTTATTATTAATATTATTTATAATAAATATTTTTATTTTATTTATTATTGATAATATTAATGAGTATTAATTACCTGATGATATTTCATTAATAAATCTTTTCAATGTATTCAATGCTAACAATGTTTCTTCACTTCTTAATTCTGGATGTGGAGAATCTACGGAATTTCTAAAAGAATGAATAAATTCATAAATTAATAATTCACCTTCTTCGCTTTCTATTAATTATATTAACAATTTTTAAAAAATAATTATAAAAAAAAAAAAAGAAAAGTAGTTAAATATGCGTTATTTATTTAATATGTATTAAAAAAGTAATTTTTACCATCGAATAATCCATTATATTTCATTAATTTTGTATTTCCACTTTTCTTTTCTTGTTCCATAATATAATTACTAGTATCTAATAATTCATCCCATGTCTTTGGAATTTCTTTATTATATTTTTCCAAAAGATGATCGTTAGAGTACAAAACATCAAAATCAATAGTAACAGGCTAAATTAATAAACGGAATAAAAATTGATAAAAAATTAATAATAATAATAATAATAATAATAATAATAATAATAATAATAATAATAATAATATATATATATA
>ASRE01010360.1:0-12986 GCA_000412615.1 Pecoramyces ruminantium
AATAATAACAATAATAATAATAATAATAATAATAATGATAATAATAATAATAAAACAAAATAACAAAATAATAAAATAATAAAATAATAAAATAGTGATATAATAAAATAATTAAATTATATTATAATAATTTAAAATAAAAATTTATTAAGTCATTATTTTTTATTTAATATATATAACTAAATATTTGCATCAATTTCTGTATATAAAATATAGTTATTTTTTATTTTATTATTTATAATAACTAATATATTAATATTTTTATAAAATTAAATATTCAGATAAAAATTTTAATTTTTGGATTAGTTTAAAATTTCATAATATCATTTTTTTTTTTTTAATAAAAAAGAAAAAAATAAGGTTTTATATTTAAAAAGATTATCTTATTCTTCTTAAGACAATTTTCTATAATTAAATTAAAATAAAATTAACTATATTTATTATAATTATAAATAAATAAAAAAATAATTTAAATTATATTTGAAATTTTTTAATACTTTTTTTTATATTAATTTCATATATATTTTTTTTTTATATTATGAAAATTAATAAAAATTGGTATTAATACTTTAAAAATTAATGAATTTTTAAATATTTAAATAATACTAATTTATATATATGAAATACATTAAAAATGAACTATTTACCTATATACATATTAATAATAATTTTTAATTATTTATGTAATATTTAATATAAAAGTAGATAATTTTCAATATAAATTTATGTATAAAAATTAAATATATAATCATATTAATATTTATTAATATCATTATTAAAAATTAGTATATTGTAAAGCCATAGATATTAAATTTTTAATAAATTCACATTCCTTTTTTGATGATATATATACATCAATTGTTGATAAATTTAATAATCATTCAATAGAAAATGATTTAGATATACAATTGGAAATGAATTATTTGATAGATTTGGATAATGTTTATGAATATATTAATTATGATCAAACAATTAGCTTAATAAAAAAAAAACATAATAAATATGATATTTTTGCTTATGATATAAATTATATAAGAATATTTTCACCATATTTATTAGAATTAGAAACATTTCTTCCCCAACATTTACAATTTAATACTGATAATGATAATAAAGCATCTATATATAATAATCATAAATATGGATTGGTATATATATATATATCTTTATATGTTTATATATTTAAAATTATTTATTAGAGTAATATATTTATTTTAATATATTATTTTTTAATAATAGCCTTTATTTTATATTTTTTTAGCATTACTTAGTAATAATAAATATTTAAAAAAATATAATGTAGAAATACCAAAAACATGGGATGATTTAATTAATACTTCGGAATATATTTTAAATGAAGAATGTTTGAAATATAACAATACAAATTTAATTGGATATAATGGATTATTTCCAGGTATTTGAAATATATGATTATTTTTATTATAATTTTAATATATTTTATTTAATATTATATTCAACAATTAATATTATTTTTTTTTTTTTTTTTTTTTTTTTTTTTTTTTTTTTTAATTAATAATTAATAATTATATGTATAAAATAAAATTAAATGGAATAATATATAAATAAAAAAAATATTAATAATATATAGGTAATGTTAATACTATAAGTTCTATTTATCAATTCATTTATTCATATAGAGATTCTGATGATGATCCATTCCCAGAATTTAGTAGTCAAATTGCATTAGATGCATTTAATAAATTAAAGGAAATAATGGATAAAATTTCTTCTAGTAAAATTAAATAAATTTTTTTATATAATATATAAAAATTATTTTACATAAATAATTTATATTTATAATTTAAT
This sequence comes from Pecoramyces ruminantium, assembly GCA_000412615.1. NCBI lineage: Eukaryota > Fungi > Neocallimastigomycota > Neocallimastigomycetes > Neocallimastigales > Neocallimastigaceae > Pecoramyces > Pecoramyces ruminantium. The sequence goes on from ASRE01010360.1 coordinate 1,828, forward strand.
AATAAAGAAAAAAATATAAATGTATAAATTTAATTTATAAATTCATATTCATTTTAATTTAAATAATATATATATTTTGATTTAATAAAAATAACATATATATATATATATATTAGATGAAATATTTAAATCTAATTTGAACTATATTTTAAATCAAATGAATATGGATGAAATTCTTTTTGTTAATTTTTATACTTCTTTGATATTAGATAATTATAAAATATCTTCATTGCCAAGTAAAATTAAAGATATTTCTGGATCAATTCTTGAAGGTTATAATATTGGAATTAATAAAAATATAAGTGATGTAAAAAAGGAAGCAGTTCTAACAATATTAAATTATATATTTTCAAAAGAATTTCATAAAGAAATACTCATTAAAAAATATAAACTTTACACTCCTTTAATGGAGCTATATGAAGATGATGAAGTATGTTCTATAATAAATTGTGAAATGATGAAAAAGACAAAATTTATTGTTAATCCACTTTCATTCATGAAAAATTTTAATTTATTTTCAAAAAAAGCTATGAAATATTTTTATGAATATATAGATGGAAAAAAAACTGCAAAAGAAACTTTAAATAGTATAGAAGATATTTTTAAAATATATTACTTTTCAACAAATTTAACAGAAGGAAGAATTATGTGCATTATTTTAATTTTTTTAATATGTACAATTATATTATCTATCGGTTTAATTTTTATTCCAAAATATAAAAATTATTATAAATTTTTAACACCGGATTTATGGATCATTTATTCCTTAGGATCTTTGTTGATTATTGTTTCTAATTTCAAATATTTTAATTTAAAAGAAAGGCGTCAATGTTTACATAGATATATCATCTCAGAATTTGGTTTTGGTTTAATATTAATTCCTATATTATACAAATTATTAATATCTATACCAAAAATAAATAAATTTATAAAATGGATGAGTAATAATAAATATAAAAGTATATTTTTATTTCTTTCAATACATATCTTTCTATCAATAATAATTAGTATTTCATCTACATTTAATATAAAAGAAATAACTGATGTTAATGATAAAATATTTTATATTTGTTGTTATAATGATAAAAATTTTGGAAAAATTATGACTTTTTTTCAATATTCTTATAATACATTAATGTATATAACAATTTGTGGTTTAATATTTTTTGAATGGAATTTCAAAAAAATTCGTATAGATATTAAACATTTTTCATTTACTATGATTCTCAATGGAATATCTCAAATAATAAATGTGTTACTTTTTAATACTAATATAAAAGATTATATATTATATTATGTAGTTCATATAGGAAGTAATTTAATGTTTGTTTTCATAAACCATATTTATATAATTATACTAAGAATTATAGTTATAAATATATCAAATAGAAGCAAAAATAAACAAAATGAAAAAAAACCAATAGTTTATTATTCTGAATTTAAATCAAGTAAATGTGAAAGCTTTAAATAAAAATAATATATTAATTAATATATTAGTTATAAATCTATATTTAATTCATAAATTTAATATAATAATATCATTAATATAAATTAATAGATATAAAAAAAAAAAAAAATATGAAAATCTGGAAATTTTAAATATTAAATTTAATTATATAATGATATTAATCATTTCAAAAAATAAATTTTATTATTAATATATTTAAAAATATATTACTATATAAAATTATAATAATTGAATATATATATATATATATATATTCATTTGAATTTTTAATTTTTAAATTAAATTTTTACATTTAATATTTATATTTTCAATATATTGATACATATATTAGTTTTTCATTATTTTTAAATAAAATTAATATATAAAAAAAAAAAAGTGAATAATATTTTTTCATCAACAAATATATTGAAAATATTCATAATTAAAAAAAATTATCAAAATATTTTAATTATTTAATAAAATATTTTTTGTACTTATAATTATTACTATCAATTATTAAATAGTATTTATAAGAAATTAATATAAATTCATAGTAATAATTAATAATTAATACTATTAATTGTTAATTAGATATTCTGGTAACATAAATTACCAGAATATCTAAATTAATTAAAATGTTAATATCACTAAATAAACAATTATACTTTATAGACATTTATATTTTTTTCAAAATTTTATTTTATATTTCTTCCTCAAAAATTGATCTTTTTTCTAAGTAAAAAGATATTATGTATTGTTTTATTGTTTAAAAAATTTAACTAAATAAACTTAAAATATTTATAATAAATTAAATTATTTTAATATATTTTAGCTTTATGTTTTTATTAAATTTAATTGATTAAATTAATGTAGTGGTACATGTATTATCATAAATTGTTTCAATTTAATATATGTACCAATACATTACATAATGAAATGTCTTATGAAAAAAAATATTTTTTTTTTTTCATAAGACATTTCATTTTTTTATAAATTTTTTAAAAATGAGAACTATATAATTAAAGTTATAAATTTTAAAAATTTTAAAAAAAAAAAAAAGTTGTAAAAATTTTATAGTAATTATATTAACTTAATTATAGTTTAATTTTTTATGAAATATTTTTGATATATATTTAATTTTAAAATAATTTTAGTATATTTTTATATAAATTTCAATTATACATCATATAAAATAATTATGAACATGAATAATATAAAATAATTACATGAATAATTTCTTTAGACTATTTAGTGTATAAAATAATACTAAAATAAAATGAAATATATATTTATTCATTTATCAATAATAATTATTAAATATCTATGTAATTCTACTAGATTTGATATTATATAATATATATTAATAAAAAAAAAAAAAAAAAAAAAAAAAAAAAAAAAAACTAAAAATATAATTTTATCATTATTTAATATAAAATATTTTTAGTATATTGTAATGCAATAGAAATTAATTTTGTCGTAAGTTCATATTCCATTTTGAATGATTTATTCACTTCGATCACTGATGAGTTTAATAATTATTCGGAAAAAAATAATTTGGATATTTATATAAAAATGACGTATTTCACAGACTTATTTAATACACAAGGATATATTAATTATGATCAAGAATTAAGTTTATTTAAAAAAAAATATAATAAATATGATATTTTTGCTTATGATATGAATTATATAAAAGCATATTCTCCATATTTATTAAATTTAGAAAATCACTTATCAAAAGAATATTTACAATTATTTTATTCATACTTTAATATTGAATTATCTGTTTATAATAATCATATTTTTGGTTTGGTATTTATTTATATATTTATTTATTTATTTATATATTTATTTTATTTATTTATTATATTTATTTATTTATTTATTTATTTATTTATTTATTTATTTATTTATATATTTATATATTTATATATTTATATATTTATATATTTATATATTTATATATTTATATATTTATATATTTATATATTTTAGCCTTTATTTTATATTTTCTCCATATTATTTACAAATAAAAAATATATAAAAAAATATAATATTGAAATACCTAAAACATGGGATGAATTAATAGAAATTTCAGAATTTATAATAAACGAAGAACACATAAAATATAATAACACTGATTTAATCGGATATAATGGACTTTTTCCAGGTTTTTAAAAATCGTACCATTATATATATTTTTATTTTAAAATAAAAATTTAAAATATTTTAAATAAAAAAATTATCACAAAATATCAATTTTTATAATAAATATATATATATATTATAGTATAATTAATATTTTCTATATTTATAAAAATATATTTTTATTATATTTATAATTAATAGATAATGAAAATGCATTATGCTCTTTCTATCAATTTCTTTATTCCTGTAGAGAAGAAATAGATGACCCAATACCAGAATTCAATAGTCAAACAGCAATTGATGCATTAGAAAAATTAATGGAAATAAAAAATAAAACATCTTCAAGTAATATATAATTAAAAAATATTATATTTTCTTTTTTATACTATTAATAAATATAATTGTATTTTATTATAAAATTAAATTTTTATATATTATTATAATAAATATATATTATATTATTTATATAATATATTAATGATAGATGAGATATTTAGTTCAAGTGAAATTTATATTTTAAATCAAATGTATTTAGATAATATATTATTTGTCAATTTTTATACTTCTCTAGTAATAGATACATATTTATTATCACCATTACCTGGTAAAAAAAAAGAAATAAATGGATCAGTTCTTGGAGGATATAATATTGGAATTAATAAAAATATTACGGATGAAAAAAAGAATGCAGCTATAAAAATTTTAGAATATATTTCTTCAAAAGAATTTCATAAAGAAATAATTGTTAAAAAATTTAAATTAATAACACCCATAGTTGATTTGTATGATGATATAGAGGTTTGTTCTATAATAAGTTGTGAAACAATAAAGGAATTACAAATTTTCGTTAGACCAAGTTCATCAATGAAGAATTACGGCTCTTTTTCAAGTAAAGCTGTGGAATTAATATATGAATATTTATATGGAACGAAATCAGCAAAAGAAACTTTAAGAAATATTGATGATATTAATCGAATATATTATTTTACAATAGAATTATTAGAGGGAAAAATTATGTTTATAACTTTATTTATTTTATTATTTATATCATTACTCACTACAAATTTAATATTTATTCCGAAATACAAAAAATATTTTAAATTTTTAACTCCAGATCTCTGGATTCTTTATTCATTAGGATCAATACTAATTATTATTTCAAATTATGAATATTTTGAATTAAAAAAAAGTAATAAATGTTTATATCGATATCTTATCTCAGAATTTGGTTATGGTTTAATTTTAGTACCAGTACTCTATAAATTATTGATATGCTTACCAAAAATGAACAAATTTATAAATTGGATATACAATAATAAATATAAAAGTATATTTTTATTTTTTCTAATCCATATAATACTGTCAATAATAATTACTTTTTCAAATGTATATTATATTAAAGAAATAACTGATATTAATAATAAAAATTTTAATATTTGTTATGGTGAGAAAAAATTTGGAAAGACTCTAATCATACTTCAATATTCATATAATACATTATTATATATAATAATTTGCATTTTAATATTTTTCGAATGGAATTTTAAAAAAGTTCGTAATGACATTAATCACTTTACATTTACCATGATTCTCAATGGAATATCACAAATAATAAATGTCATTTTATATTATACTATTATTCATAATTATATTATTATATTATGTAGTTCATATAGGAAGTAATTTAATATTTGTTTTCATAAATCATATATATATATTTATAATAAGAATTATTATTATAAATATATCAAATAGAACCAAAAATAAACAGAATAGAAAAAAAAAATCAATAGTCTATTATCCTGAATTTAAATCAAGTCATTATGAAACTTTTAAATAAATAATTATCTGTATTATATGTAATACTATTAAATATATTTTATAAAATATTATTATTTTAGTTACATTGATAAAAATTTTAATAAATTTGTCATTATTAATAACAAAAACTTATTAATAATAAATAAAAAATATGATATAGATTTAATATATTTATTTTTATATTTTATTAAAAAAATAAAATATTTTATAAAAATCTAAACATATTAAATTTTGAATAAAAACAAATTTTTAAAAATTAAAAATGAATTAAAAAATATATTAAATAAAATCTAATATTTATTATTTGAATTAAAATCAAATAAAAACATTATATCTTAATAATAATATAAATAAAATATTATAAATTTATCGATATTATGTATGAAATTTATAATAGTTATTATAATTATTTTGTTCTTTAATTAAAATATTTATCTAATATCTCATTTAATTATCAATTATATAAATAAATTTATTGTTAAAATTTCAAAATTTCAATAAATATTAAATATATTATATAATAATAAAAAAATAATAATCATTTAAATATTTTATAAAAAATATATAAAAATACAAAATAATATTTTTATTATTAAAAATTATATAATAATTTGTTTATGTTAATATAATTCTATTATTTATTCAATATTAATTTATTTTTAAAATATTATAATTGATATTTTTTTTTTTTTTTTTAAATTAAAAATATTAAATTCTTTCTTTTACTAAAATGAATCTCAATATTTATCCCTATTTTAATTCTCCTAAAATTGATAGTAATGTTCAGCAAAAAATATCATGAAGTTTTTATGGTTGCAAATATTCTGGAGTAGTTTAGAAAAAAATATATTCAATTAGTACATTGAATTTGTATTTGTATGAACCAAATAATATTATTTTATTGTTACAAGACCAAACCCTCTAAATCATTTTACTCTACAAATAAATTTATATAATAATAAATAACAATAATTATTTTTTCAAACATTAATATAGTTCTCATCTTAACATTAATTTATAGAAAAAAAATAAAAAGTTAAAAATTTTAAATAATAACATTATATTTAATTTTAACCATAATCTTCATTACGAATTTTATTTTTTTATAAAATTATGAAAGGAATAATTATTTATTGTATAAAAAAATTTTTAAACATAATTATTAAATTTATAAAAATTTTAAATATTAAAATAAAAATGTATTTTATGATAAATATTTAAAATTTTTAAAATAAAAATTAAAATATTAAAATTAGAATTTATAATATATATATCTTTAAAATATAAATCTTTTTTTTTTTTTTTTTTTTTTTTTTTTAAAGATATATATTTTTTAAAAAAAAAAAATTCTAAGTTACTTATATAAATTATTATAATATAATAAACTTTAATTATAATTTAAAATTATATAAAATTATTATATATATAAAATATTTTAAATTATTAAATATATTTTATTTAAAAAAATAGAAATTTAAAAAAAAAGATAAAAAAAAAAAATATATATATATATATAAATAAATGTTTATACATATTTAATATAATTTTACTTTAACATATATTTTTATCTTATTTTTTCTTTGTTTTTATTTTATTATTAATTTTTCATTTTTTTAAATTAATTTAAAAAAATTAAAAAAAAATTGTTAATGATATATATAAATTATTATTTACTACTATTATTCATAAAATTTATATGTAAAATAAAATATTTCAAAATATCTAATATATTTAAAATATTCATTTTATAATAAATAATAAACTATGAATAACAAATAATAAATAATAAATAATACATTTATAATAATTTATTTAATATTATATTATTTTAATTTTATATTAAATATTTTAGTATATTGTAATGCCATAGATATTAGATTTGTAATAAATTCATATTCAATATTAGATAATATTTTTTCATGTATAGTTGATGAGTTTAATAAATATTCATTAGAAAATGATTTGGATATAAATTTAGAAATGACATATTTTACAGATTTAAATAATATTCAAGGCTACAATGATTATTATAAAACTCTTGGTATATTAAAAAATAAATATCATAAATACGATATATTTGGATATGATACGCTTTATTTAAAAATATTTTCTCCATATTTATTGGAATTAGAAAATTATTTGCCTGACGAATATCTAAAATTATTTTCGTCAGATAATAATATCAAAATATCGGTTTATAATAATCATCGATATGGATTGGTAATTATATATATTATTATATTTAAAAAAAAAAAAAAAAAAATATATATATATATATATAAAATTAAATTTAATAAATATTTAATTTTATAATTTTCTATTTTATCATTTTATTTAACTGATACATTTTTAGCCTTTATTTTATATTTTTTCAATATTATTTACTAATAATAAATATATGGAAAAATATAATATAAAAATACCAAAAACATGGGATGAATTAATAGAAACTTCAAAATATATCTTAAATGAAGAACGTATTAAATATAATAATACAGAAATAATTGGATATAATGGTTTATACCCATGTAAATAATAAAAATATAAAATAATTTATAAATTTAATATATAAAAAAAAATTTTAATATATTAATTATTAAAAAAATTAATAAAAAATATTAAAATAAAAATAGATAATGAAAATACATTATGTTCTTTTTATCAAATGCTTTATTCTTATAGAGACACAAAAGATGAACCTTTACCGGAATTTACAAGTCAAAATGCTATCGATGCATTAAATAAATTAATAGAAATAAAAAATGAAATTTCTTCTGGTAATATTATAATAATAATAATAATAATAATAATAATAATAATAATAATAATAATAATAATAATAATAATAATAATAATAATAATAATAATAATAATATTCATATTCATATTCATATTCATATTCATATTAATAATAATACCAACAATAATATTTATTATATAAATATTAGATGATATATTTAGATCTAATGAAGTTTACATAATTAGTCAAATGAATTTAGATAAATTTTTATTTGTAAATTTTTATTCTTCATTACAAATTGATAATTATAAAGTATCTACTTTACCAGGTAAAAATAACAAAATTAATGGATCAGTTCTTGGAGGATTTAATATGGGAATAAATAAAAATATTTCTAATGAAAGGATAGAAGCAGCTCTTACGGTAATGAAATTTTTTTTTTCAAAAGAATTTCATAAAGAAATTCTTTTAAAAAAATTAAATATTTATAGTCCTATATTAGAACTTTATAACGATACAGAAGTGTGTTCAATAATGGATTGTAATATGATGAATGAAATTCAGTTTTATATTAGACCTAGTTCCACAATGAAAAATTATGGTATTTTTTCAGAAAAAGTTTTGAAATATTTACAGACTTATATAGATGGGAAAATATCTACAAAAGAAGTATTAAAAGATATTGATGATATTAATCGAATATATTATTTTACAATACAATCGACTATTGGTTCGATTATGTTCATTATAATATTATTTATAGTTTTTATAGTATTACTTTCTTCTTGTATATTATTTATTCCAAAATATGAAAAATATTTTAAATTTATGAATTTGAAATTATGGATACTATATGCTTTTGGATCTTTATTAACAGCTCTATCTAATTTTGAATTTTTTAATATGAAAACAGCTAAAAAATGCGTAATTCATTATGTTCTTTTAGAATTTGGAAATTCATTAATTTTAATACCAATATTTTATGGTTTAATAATTAATTTACCACCTTTATTAAATGATTTCTTGAAATGGATTAAATACCATAAATATTTATTCATATTTTCTCATATTTTTGTTCATATTATATTATTAATATTAATTTGTATTTCAAGAATATTTAAAGTTCAAGAAGTTATGAAATATGATGAAAAAAATTATGTGATATGTGCATATAATGATAATAATTTTGGAAAGATAATAATATATATTCAGCATTTTTATAATATATATATATATTTAATGATATGTATACTAATATTTTTTGAATGGAATATAAAAAAAATATGTAGTGAAGTAAGGCATATCTCATTTATAATGATAATCAATGGAATTACTCAAATAATATATATTATAATATATTATGTCATTTCATATAATTATCTTTTTCCTATAATAAATATATTAGTCAAAACACTTTTTATCTTCATAAATCATATTTATATGTTTATCATAAGAATACTATTAATTGAAAAACCAAATAATAAAAATGAAGAAAGCAACAAAAAAATTATTGAATCCACAGCAGCATATAGTTCTAATTTAATATATACAATAAAACATTCTGACTCTGAATTTAAATCGAGTATTGGAGAAATTTAAAAAAATATTGTCAATTTTTTATTTAATATTAAATGAAAATTGAAATTAATTTATTAAAAATTTTAAATTTTAGAAGAATTAAATTATATTATATTATTTTTAATATAATAACTTTATTATTTGGTTATAATAAAAGCTAATAAAATTATTAATTTGAAAGTGTTAATATTTTTTTTTTTTTTTTTTTTTTTTTAAATATTTGTTTTATTAATATATAAAATTTATTTTTATTATTTTATTAAGTTTTATAAATTTGAATTTTATTTATATATAAAATTATAGATATATTAATTATAATACTATATAAAAAAGTTTAAAAAGATTAATAATAAAATTTTAATATATATATATTTATATATATTAGAGTATTCTAAATTAATATTTTAATTTTCGTTATATTTTATTTTATCTTTTTTATTTTATATTTTTTTCATTAAACTAATTATTATTAATGAATATACAGTTAAATATATATATAATGAAATATAAATTATTTTATTTATTAATACTGCTTATTAAATATTTATGTAATATATCATAAAAATTAAAAAAAAAAAAAAAAAAAAATAAAATATATATATATATATATATAAATATAAATATAATAATATATATAATAATATTATATAAAATATTTTATTAAACATATACAATTTTATTATTATAAAAGTATATTGTAATGCCATAGATATAAAATTTGTTATCAATTCATATTCATTATTGGATAATATCTTTTCATGTATTGTTGATGAATTTAATAATTATTCTATAAAAAATGGATTAAATATATATTTGAATATGACATATTTTACGGATTTAAATAATATCCCTGGATACAATGATTATTATTATACACTTGGTTTATTAAAAAATAAATATCATAAATATGATTTATTTGGATATGATATGCATTATTTAAAAATATTTTCTCCATATTTATTGGAATTAGAAAAATATTTACCTGAAGAATATCTAAAATTATTCTCATCACAACATAATCTTAAAGTATCTGTTCAGAAAGGTCATCGATATGGTTTGGTACAAATAATACTTTTTTTTTTAATTAATAAAATAATATTTCTTTTTTTAAAATTTATTAAAAAATTGATATAAGTATATTTAAAAAAAAAAAAAAAAAAAAAAAAAAAAAAATAAAATAAAATAATTACTATTATAAAATAATTTTTAATAATATTATTTGAAATTTTATATTATTATATTAATTATTTTTAAAATATTATTAAATAATGTATTTTAAGCCTTTATTTTATATTTTTTCTGTATTATTTACTAATAATAAATATAAAGAAAAATATAATTTAAATATACCAGAAACATGGGATGAATTATTAAAAACTTCAAAATATGTAATAAATGAAGAAAAATATAAATATAATAATAATG